>CAUYRH010059830.1:0-15152 GCA_963574655.1 Perodicticus potto | reverse complement strand
CATTTTAGGGAGATTTTGTATAGTTGATGCTATTTCAGAACTCAATACAGGCCTGTTCAACATTTCCACTTCATTCTGGCTAAGTCTAGGAAGGTGGCATGCTTCCAAGTATTGGTCTATTTCCTTCAGATTTTTGTATTTCTGAGAATAGAGTTTCTTGTAATATTCATTAAGGATTTTTTGAATTTCTGAGGGGTCTGTTGCTATTTCACCTTTACCATTTCTGACTGATGAAATTAGAGATTTTAATCTTTTATTCCTGATTAGGTTAGCCAAAGATTTATCTATTTTATTGACCTTTTCAAAAAGCCAACTTTTTGATAGGTTGATCTGTTGTATATTCCTTTTGTTTTCAATTTCATTTAATTCTGCTCTAATTTTGGTTATTTCTTTTGCTGGATGTGGGATTAGAATGTTCTTCCTTTTCCGGTTGCTTGAGATGTCCCATTAAGTTGTTAACTTTCTCTCTTTCTGTTCTCTTGAGGAAGGCTTGCAGTGCTATAAATTTCCCTGTTAGGATTGCCTTTGAGGTATCCCAGAGGTTCTGATAATTAGTGTCCTCATTATCATTTTGTTCCAAAAACTTGGTAATTTCTTTCTTAATCTCATCTATGACCCAGCTATCATTCAGCATGAGGTTATTTAGTTTCCATGTTTTTGTATGAGTATGCAGATTCCTGTTGTTACTGAGTTCAACTTTTATTCCAGGATGGTCTGAGAAGATGAAAGCAATAGTTTATTTTCTTTTAAATTTGCTGAGGTTAGACTTGTGACCTAAGATGTGATCAATTTTGGAGTATGTTCTGTGGGCTGATGAGAAGAATATGTATTCAGTTTTGTTAGGATAAAATGTGTAGATGTCTGTTAAATCCAATTGTTGAATGGTTAAGTTTAAGTCTAAAATTCCTTTGCTTAGGTTCTTATTGGAGGATCTATCCAACACTGCCAAAGGGGTATTAAAATCTCTGACTATTATGGTGTTGGAGGAAATCAAGTTGCTCATGTCTGTTAGAGTCTGTCTTATAAATTGAGGTGCATTCTGGTTGGGTGCATAAATGTTAATAATTGAAATCTCTTCATGTTGAGTGTTACCCCTAACAAACATGAAGTGAACATCCTTATCTTTCCTTACTTTTGTTGGTTTAAAGCCCATTTTATCTGTGAATAAAATTGCAACACCTGCTTTTTTGTGCTTTCCATTTGCCTGAAATATAGATGACCATCCCTTCACCCTGAGTCTATATTTATCTTTTAAGGTAAGATGAGATTTTTGTATGCAGCATATATCTGGCCTGAGTTTTAGTATCCAGTCAGCCAACCTGTGGCTCTTTAGAGAAAAATTTAAGCCATTCACATTAATTGTAAATATTGATAAGCCTGGGAGAATTTGGGGTATTGAGTTTTTTGAAAGTCTAATACCCGCATATCAATATCCAAAAGTTGAATACCCAAATATTAATATACCCCAAATTAATATTTTTAATATATTAAAAATACCCAGTGGACATTTTTAACCCTTTCACCACTGTGGAAGTTGGAATTTGATCAAAAGTTTCTGAGTGAGTTTGCTTTTGTGGTGGAGGATTGTGCTGGTCATTATGGAGGATAGGTCTGAGAATATCCTGGAGAGCTGGTTTAGTTATGGCAAATTTCTTCAACATGTGAATGTCATTAAAATATTTAATTTCTTCATCATAAATGAAACTCAGTTTAGCTGGATATGGGTTCCTGGTTTGAAAGTTATTTTGTTTTAGGATATTAAAAGTTGATGACCACCCTGTTCTAGCTTGAAATATTTCAGCAGAGATATGTGTAGTCATTCTAATATTCTTCCCCTTGTAGGTTATGGTTTTCTTACATCTGGCTGCTTGCAGAATTTTCTCCTTCATATTTACTTTGGTGAAGTTAATTATAATGTGCCTAGGAGATGTACTATTTGGGTCGAGTCATGTTAGGGTTCTGAAACTGTCTGCTATCTGAATTTCAGAATCTCTTGACATGTCTGGAAAGTTCTCATTCATTATCTCATGAAGTAGAGCATCTGTGCCTTTTGAAGCAACCTTGTTGCCTTCAGGAATTCCTATAAGGCGAATATTATTTTTCTTCAAATTATTCCAGAGCTCTCTGAGAGAATGATCTGTTTTGTCTCTCCACTTCTCTTCCTCCTTGAGTGTTTGGGAGCATTCAAAAGTTTTGTCTTCAGTGTCATAAATCATTTCTTCTTCCTGCTTCATCCTGTTACTGAGGGATTCTACTGTATTTCTTAGATCTTTGAGGGCTGCAATTTCTTGTGTCAATGTGTCAAAATCTTTGGTGATTTTGTCTTTGAATTCATTGAGTTCTTGAGATCACTTTTGAAATGCTCCTTGAATTTCTAATTCCAACTTTACCTCCATTCTATCAATCTTATTTGCAATCCAAATTTTGAATTCGATTTCTGACATCTCAGCCATTTGTTTACGAATGGGGTCTTCTGTTGTATCCACCATGTCATTCTTTGGGAGAGTTGATTTTACTCTGGTTATTCCTGTTACTGGAGTTTTTCTGCTGATTCAGCCCCATGATTATTTTACAGGATTTGACTAGATGCGCAGATAAGGTAAAGTTAGGTTAGGGACTTCTGGAGTAGTGATTAACCAGCTCTTTGCCTAAGAGCTGGGACTGGTGTCTGTATCTTTTCTCCTAGAGTTTTTCAAAGGACCAGTACAGTGCTATGGCCCGAGACACTGGGGACCTGCTTGGTGTGGTGGGGGTAAGTGGCTCTGTCTTGTTTTCAGCTGGTCTCTGTCCTACCCTAGTGAATCAGTTACTCTGGGTTGAAATCTTAGCTGTGGAGAAATACCAGCAATGAATTCACCCTGCCCCCACAGCAACACCTGGAAAAGGAAAATCAAATGTTCCCAGAACCACACACCCAGGGTACCACTTTGGATAGTCCTCAGGTGATTGACCCAGTTCAAGAGGTCCAAATCAATTGTCCCAGTCAGCACCCTGTCTCAGGTAGGAGAGTTCAATAGGTCTCCAGCAACTAGGTAGCAGGGGTCTGCTGGCAGCTCAAGTATGACTCAGTCCGGTGCTCTGTGTAGTCAGAAGGACCCAGCCAACAAATGAATTAGTCTGGGATGGTTGATGCCTCCTTTCCCACCTTGCACCTGTGTCACACCAGTCACTGGTAACCCTGCACAGCTGTGACTCAGTTCCCTCTAATGAGCAGATGCTCTTGGGGTTTGTGCCTGAGTCACAGGGAAATCTAGGTCTCCTCGGCCAGGCCACAGCTCTCTGCCACCAGCCAGCAGGAGGACCTGAGGCCTGACAACCTAGGGTGCTTAATGGAAGCTGGGGCAGTTCACTCAGTTCCAGCCCCACCCCTGATTGAGGTTGCTGACACTTATATTTTCGCAGAATTTATGTTTCTGTCCCAGCCATACTCCCCTGAGGACCAGGCACTGTTTGAGTTCACAGAAACTGGGACTCAGCCCCGGTCTGTGCTGCTGCCCAGAGTTGGCATCTCTGTCTTGGCTGAGGTCTGTGTTGAGGTGGGCACAGTTAGAGCTCACACTCAGCTCTCAGTTCCAGCCTCTCCCTGCCTGTTTTTGTCTCAGCTATGATCCCCTTGGGGCTGGGTGACTCTTAGGTTCACTAAAGCAGTCCTTCTGGCTCAGCCCCACACTGGGAGTATGCCATCTCTGCATGTGCCTATTCTAGTCTCCGTCCCCCCCTACGCCCCACCCAGGCAGGTACTGCCTCAGGCATACCCTTTACTCAGGGGGCCTGCACTTCTGTACAGATGTGTTCCACCAGTGGCTGCCACGTGAGAAGATGCCCAGCTTCCTCTGGTTGCCCAGAGAGGCAGAGAGTGTCTCTTCAAAATATCCCCAGGGGTGTGAGCCCTATTGTTCCCATTGCTGCCGCTGCTGCTCTGTGCTGCAGGTCACCACCTCTCCCTCTCCCATATGGTTCCCTTATTCACCGTCCTCTGCTTACTCCCATGCCACAGAATCAGCACAGACCTGCAATAGCCCATGCCCTGTCCACACCTCTTGAGCAAATGCCCAAGAATCTGGACTCCATGGGAGACAGGTTCCAGATCTCAGGGTGAGATTGGAAGGGAGTGCTGGGAGTTCAGAATTGCAAGTAGAGAATATATACATTTTTATACAGTTTTATGCCTGGTGAGAGAGTGCCATGGCACACTGGTAGGTCCTCTCTGGGGAAGGAGTTCCAGTTTTTAGAGGGTCTCTCCTGTGGGATAAAATAGGAGGATATCTTAACTCTGCTCACTTGTTTGTAAAAAGTATGTTCTCATGGGGGAGGGGACTCACATTAGTTTGGTGATGGATTTTATATCATTTGTTTCCTTGGGGTCACAGCACTCTCAGCAGGGTTCATATATGTTCTTCAACCTTCTCTCTTGGCTCAGCTCCAAACCATCAGCTTCCTTGCTAAACTTCTCCTTTAACTCTCCTTTTGGACCCAAGCCTCTGTGGAAAGCTGGCTCTAGTTGGCCATCTTGCCTCCCCTCTCTATTGTGAATATTTTAAAAGTCTTCTTGTTGACATTTTTTCCCTGTAATCAAAATGGGATTTCTGGGTCATAGAGGAAGTGTGATTTCCTAATAAAGTGCCAACACTTCTAAAAAATTATCGCTTTTTTCCCCTAGGAACATACTCTTCTAGAAATATGAGTGAGCATTTAAGTTATTCATATTATTACCTGCATGAAGAAATTTTTGTCTTTTTCATTTTATCTATTCTAGTGGGAGTATTGTGGTTTCTCATTTTGGAGTTATTTTTATTTTTCTGATGAGTAATGATGTCAAAAGCTTTTAAATGCTTTATGGGACATTTGTAGGTTTTCTTTTGTGAAGTATCTTTGCAAATCTTTTGTTTATATTTTAATTGGGTTGTCATCTTCTTATTGACTTGTGAAAACTGTTGATGTTTCCAAAATTGGCTTCCTAGATATATCTCTCCTTATTTAAGTTTTTAGTCATTGCTCTGTAGCTAACAATATGCATTCTTCAATTATCAAAGTTCACTTAAAGTCAAAATTGTACCATTTCCCACTTTGTACTTAATACTTGGCCTGATATGTCCCACTTCCAACTTTGCAAATGTTATGACCTCACTATAGTAAAATCCCTTTACCCTGTTCTGGTTTTTGACTCTTCTGTAATAATACTTAGCTTAAAATACAACCACATTTATAGCTGTCCAAAAATATGTTCTTTCTTTATATCCTTTTTTAAAAATAATTTTATTAAATCATAATTGTGTACATTGGTGCAATCATAGGGCAGAATGTGCTTCATATACAATCAGAAACATTTTGATCGTACTGTGAGAGATAGCCCTTATAGCATTTTCTTAATCACTATATAAACACATTGATACTCTACATTTAATAAGTTTCACCAGTACCCTACTAAGATGCACCACTTTCTTTATATCCTTATAAACTATTTTCTATTCTTAGTAGTGACAGGGTCTCACTCTTGCTCAGTGTGATCTCTAACTTCTGAACTCAAGGGATCTACCCACCCTGGCCTCCCAGAGTGCTGGGATTACAGGTGTGAGCTACTGGTGTCTGACCTGGGAGTTTTTTATGTATTCAATTTATTTAAATTTTTCTCTAATTGTTAAAAAACTAGTCAGGTTTTCATTTTTCTCTTGTTTCAGTTTGGCACATTGATTTTAAATTAGTTATTTATAATGTTCTTTCACGATCTTTCCAGTGTTCTAGTGTCTTTTTAATTCCTGCTATCAGCAATGTTTGTCCTTCTCCTTTCCTTTCCAATTTCTGGCTTTCTGGATTTTTATTCTCTTACATGTTATCTTATCACCAATTTCTGTTATCATCTTTATTATTCCAGAGTTTGTTGTTTCTTTTGGTTTAATTTGTTCTATTCCTAACTTGTGGGATTGCTCATTAATTTTACTTCTTCTTTTCTAAAATATCATTTAAAGCCATATGTTTTCCTCTGAATATTGCTGATACTGTATCCCACAAGTTTTGATCTGTCATATTTTTATTACTATTCAGTTCTACATAATTTATAATTTCTACCATGATATCACCTTTACCTTATTACTTAATTTGTGAACACTAGGGAATTTTGTTAGTTATCTTTTTATATTTATTTCCTGCTTAATTTTGCTATAACCAGAAAACATGCTCTTTCTGACTTAAAACTTCCAAAATTCCTTATGGCTTGGGTTGTGACGTGGGATGTATGCTTACTTTTATCTTACTTTTGTAATTTTTTCAGGGGTCAAAAAGGATATGTATTCTACAATATTCTAGATATGTCAAATAATTTGAAATTATTTATTGTTTCTTTTAAATCCTCCATGTTATTACTAACTTCTTTTTCTGGTTGCTTTATTTAACAGCCCCATGATAGGCCTACATGTAGTTTTCTTTATGTGTTTTTCTACTTGAGGTCTGTAGCCCTTTCTAAATTTAAGACATAGTGTGTTACACCATTTCTGGAATATTTTGGGGGCATTACTTCTTAAAAAATTTCCTCTGTCTTATTCTTTCTGTCTTTACTTTTGAGATTCCAGTTATACCATGTGTTACACTTTTTCCTTGTGTGGCCTATTTCACATTCTTTTTTGTATTGTCCATCTTATTTCTTTCTCTGCTTTAGTTTAGTTGATTCCTTTTTTAAATTTTTCTTTATTATGGGTGCATAATAATTGTATATATTTTTACACAATACATGTGATGTCTTGATACAGGCATTCAATGTGAGTTAATCAAATCAGGGTTATTGAGGTGTCCATCTCTTCAGGCATTTACCATTTCTTTGTGTTAGGAACATTCCAATTCCACTGTTGTAGTTATTTTAAAGCATACCCTATTATTGTTAATTACAGTCACTTTGTTACCAAATATCATTCATTTTATCTATCTAACTATATTTTTGTCCCCAGTACCCATCCCCCTTACCACCCCCACTTCATTCTCCTGTCTCTCTGAGATCAAGATCAACTGTTTTTATTTGTTAGCTCCCACACATGAATGACAACATGTGAGATTTGTCTTTCTGTGTTTGGTTATTTCACTTAACATTATATTCTCCAATTCCATCCATGCTGTGCAGAATCTCATTCTTATGGCCATATGACATTCCATTGTGTCTGTGTACCACAATTTCTGTTTCCATTCACCTGTTGATGGACACTTAGGCTGATTCCCTATCTTGGCTACTGTGAATAGTGCTGCAGTTAATATATGCAGATATCTTTTGATATACTGAGTTCCCCTCCTTCAGATACATACAGGTACCCAGTAGTAGGATTTCTGGGTCATGTGGTGGTTCTATTTTTAGTTTTTTCCGAAGCCTCCATCCATACATCATGGTTGCACTAATTTACATTCCCACCAACAGTGTATGAAGATTCCCCTTTCTTTACATGCTCACTGGAATTCATTATTACCTTTTTTTGATAAAAGCTATTTTGACTGGGTGAGATGTTACCTTATCATCGTTTTGATTTGTATTTCTCTGATGACTGGCAGTGTGTCAGCTGTGTTTACTGTAGGACTGTTTTCAAGCTGGTGTATTATTATTTTTTCTTGTCTCCTGGTGCACCTAGTACTTTTCATTAAATGCCAGGTATTATATATCATAAATTTTAGAGATAAATTTGAGGTGCTGGGCAGTCTTACCTTCCTCTGAGTCATTTTTACTTGTGCTGCAGGCAGGCTGCAAGGGGAGGAGAGATAATCTTAGTCCAGCCAGATGAACCAGTGTTTGCAATGGCTTGTTTGAGCCTGGCTTGTTTTTACTCCATGGGTTCATTTCTTCAGGGGTCCCAACCCAAGCCTGTGGCATTTTCCAGGGCTTCACTCTTTGGTAGCCTTAGAGCTTTCTTCACACAGTTTTGGGGACTGCTTGAAACTCTGCCCAGTCTATCTCAGACTTTTGACTGTCACTTTTAGCTAATTTTTTTTTTTGCTGCTCAGTTCCTAGGCCCCTAATCTAATCCACTGGAATCCATAAATTCCTCAGAGAGAAAGCCCAGACCTGTTTCTCTTCTGTCTCACATGGCCGTTCAAGTTCTTGTTGCCTTCATATCTCTCTGATATCTCCAGATATTTTTCATATTTTTCCATCTTTTTAGTTGTTCTTGTATGAGGAGTTTGGCTTATTTTAAGCTAGTTTACCATAGTCAGAATCACATATAATATCTTTAGAAAAGATTCTCGCTGTTCCTCCTCTTGTAAGTTGTGAACATGAGACTAAGAATGGCTTCCTAAGCAAGTGCAGAGCTAGGATGTGAAGCAGGTCTTCTGAAGCTGAGTTCTGTTCTCTTCTAGTGACTCCACAGACTCTGCAGCAACCATGTCTGTGGACTGACACTCAGGCAAGGCTGCAGAGAAAGTATTCGGACTTGTTAAAGGGAAGGGAAAGATTTAGCCAAGTGGTGGCTGGCAGAGCTTGTCTGCTCATCCTGGCTGGGGTTCCCATCCTGAACTTGTTTGGAGCTGCACAGCCACTGGACACTGTCACATTCATTCATGGATACAACCCAAGACTTGCAACTGCATACACATATGACCATGCCCATAGGAGACCAAAGAGGTGCTTGCAGGAGGAGGCTGCCCAAGCGATATTGATCTCCAGAAGTCAGTTGATTTAGAAAACTGGGCAAGGACCTTTATTGGCTTGGGGGCATGTGTGCAGTGATGGAAATACCACCGTTCACCTGAAAGACAACTGGCCAGGCCTCAAAGGGACTCTAAGCACATAGTGCTACATTTATAATGCCAAGAAGTACAGCCACTAAACTCCTGTTACCATTTTTCCTTCTGTTGTAACTGAGTGGTCAGAAGTCAGTGACAGTTGACTAAAGTTTGACCTCAGTGGGGGTGACGTGGAGAATGTTCCTTAGGGCTGAGTGTGGAAGGGGAGGCAGAGAGTGAAACACAGGACTAGGGGGCTATTTTTTGGGAGAAATAAAATGATGAGATTACTTTTTGGTGGTCCCAGAGGCCTGGGATGACATGTTCTTGAGTATTTCTGTTTCCACCCCCAAAATCATAGTGGCTGACTAATGGCGTTTGTCAGGATGGAGTCTGTGACAAAGTTCTTGCTCAAATTCCTCTCCCCTACGCCCTTAGGAAGGAGGCATCTTAGCTATGTGCATAAATAAAGGCATCTCTTCATTGACCCATATCTCCTGACAAATGCCTGTGGAACAGCCAGGTCTACAGCTGACCTCTGAACAATGTGGGGCTCAGGGGTGCTGATCCCTTGTGCAGATGAGTATCTGCTTATTGCTTTTGACTCCCCTAAACTTAACTACTCATAGGCTGCTGTTGACCAGAAGTCTTAATGATACATAGTTGAGTAACACATATTTTGTATGTTATATGTGTTCCATGCTATATTCTTGCAATAAAGTAAGCCAGAGAGAAGAAACGGTTATTAAAAAATTATATGGAAGAGAAAATGTATTTACTGTTCTTTAAGTCTTAACATTAACTAGGCTGAGCAGGATGGGGCGGGGCTTGTTCTTGCTGTCTCAGGGGTAGCAGAGGGGGAAGAGAGAACATTTGTGAGTGGACCCTGCCATTCAAACCTACGTTGGTCTAGGGTCAACTGCATCCCTGCCTCACATTCCCCTACTTTTTAGGGGGAAGCCATATTAGAATGGGACTTTCTAGTCTCTCCTTTGCTGTGCCCCCAAGGAAGGAACTGACATGACTGGCGGTAGGTTTTTAAAGTGTTTTTTGCCCAAGGGTGGAGTTACTGGGCTTTAACAGGGAAAACAAAAGAAAACAAACACAAAATCTAGGCCTCACCTCTGACTTCTTTTGTGTGTGACCTCTCTCAGGAATGAGAGAATGTGCCATATCTGACCTAGG
Source organism: Perodicticus potto (assembly GCA_963574655.1). Lineage (NCBI taxonomy): Eukaryota > Metazoa > Chordata > Mammalia > Primates > Lorisidae > Perodicticus > Perodicticus potto. The sequence continues at coordinate 5,273 of CAUYRH010059830.1, read as the reverse complement.
GCAAGGCGTTTCCCCTCCTTTCATTCTTCTGAAGCCCTGTTTAGGGGACCCAGCTTTTCTGGATCTGACGCCCTGTGCAGGGGACCCAGCTACTCCACTGGATCTGACGCCTTTTGTGTGGGACCTAGCTACTCCACTGGCTCTGACACAGATCCAGCTACTCTGCAGGATCTGATGCCCTGTGCAGGGGACCCAGCTACTCCACTGGATCTGATGCCTTGTGCAGGGGACTCAGCTACTCTTCAGGATCTGACACCCTGTGCAGGGGACCCAGCTACTCCACTGGATCTGCCACCTTGTGTGTGGGACCCAGCTACTCCACTGGATCTGACATGAATCCAGCTACTCTGCAGGATCTGATGCCCTGTGCGGGGCACCCAGCTACTCCACTGGATCTGACATAGATCCAGCTACTCTGCAGGATCTGATGCCCTTTTCAGAGGACCCAGATACTCCACTGGATCTGATGCCTTGTGCAGGGACTCAGCTACTCTTCAGGATCTGACACCCTGTGCAGGGGAACCAGATACTTCACTGGATCTGACTACCTGTGCAGGGGACCCAGCTACTCTTCAGGATCTGACACCTTGTGCAGGGGACCCAGCTACTCCACTGGATCTGTTGCCCTGTGCAGGGACCCAGCTACACCTCTGGATCTGGCGCCCTGTGCAGGGGAGCCAGCTTTACTCCACTGGACCTGGAGGAGGAGCCAGGGAGGTGCACAGGTTCCTACTTCATGTAAAGGCCTAGGAAGATTGGCCTCAAATCCAATCTACACTGTCCCATCTAACCATCTCCAGATCACCTATTAAAGCCATTATTTTGATCCCCATTGAGTCTCATGCTGTACTCTGGAATCACCCCAAACTTATTCTGTTGCAGGAAGAAGAACATCTGTCCCTCCTGCTTTAGACATTTTTTGCTCCTGGCAGCTGGATGTGCCCTCACTGGCACTTTAACAAAAGTGGGACATGCTGTATATATATCTCAGCACACTGATGCATTTATTATTCTTGTAATATATAAAAGCTTGAATTACCATGTTGTAGCAATAAAAAGAAATTCTATTTTTAAGCATGTCATCTAGGTCTTCTAGATTCCTAAAACATACATCTCAAGTCACTTAAGTAAATGGATATAGCAGAAGAGCCTTATGGCTGTGAGCAGCAGTAAGTAAAAGAGAGAAAAGAAGAAAGCAGAGAGGAAGTAGGACTGAGCCGTCCAAGCAAAGAGGCATGAACAGAAGCATCGTGCATAGCCTGACTAGTGTTCAGACAGCCCTCTGTGCTCCTCAGAGAAAAGTGCTACCTGAAATATAAATAAAATAGATATTCCCCTCACACTCCTCATATCCTTTTTCCGGTCATGGTCACAAAAATGTATGGGCTTCAGGTTACTGTTCAACCAAAATTATATTATAGGAGACCTCAAAACAGTTGCTCTTGGGAAGCTCCATCCATTGATACCTTCCATGGCCACCTGGTTTTCCCATCAGTTCAGATGCCTGAGTTCTGTGTGAGTGAGATCTCTAGATTTTGGGACAGGAACATGAAGCATATGCCAGATTGCATCCTTGTCAATCCTTGGCCTTATTCAGGGAGGTGACTAGAAACATTACTCACATTATCCCAGGGCACACATCTGGAGTCATGGCGAGGGAAATTACTACTGCTGGAAAACTGAACTGCAGTCTTCTAACTTAATTTGTGGTGGTTCTGTGAATTCCATATATTGATGGGGCTGGGAGATTTTGGAGCTCTGCCCACATGTGTCACCTGCTACGTGTTCTCCTCAGTGTGCTCATCAGAGAGTGCACAATACCTGGTGGGGAGTCCTAACAGGTAAAAGGCACTGAATTTTTTTTTTTTTTTTTAAAGACAGAGTCTTACTTTATCACCCTCGGTAGAGTATGGTGGCGTCACAGCTCACAGCAACCTCCAACTCCTGGGCTTAGGTGATTCTCTTGCCTTAGCCTCCCGAGTAGCTGTCACTCCAGGCGCCCACAATGCCTGGCTATTTTTTGTTGTTGTTGCAGTTTGGCTGGGGCTGGGTTTGAACCCACCACCCTCTGTATATGGGGCTGGTACCCTACTCACTGAGCCACAGGCATTGCCCAAAGGCACTGAATTCTATTTGCAGAATGAACGATTTACTTGCTTAATGGGCTATGCTCAGTGGGAAAGGTAGATGGGGAAAAAGGTGAGGAATTGACAGCCTGAAGGAGGAAAGTGGGCAGTGGCCCACAGGGTTCCTAGTATGAGTGGACAGAGTAAATGAACAGAGCAAGCAGGTGCAGGCAGGCCTAGTGCCAAGGATGATTACAGCATGGACATTCCAGAGAAGGAATGGCCAGCCCCTGCAAGTGGAGGAGACCCTGAGTTTGAAGTCAGCTCCTGAGGGCTGACTTCATCTAAGGGCGCCACCAACTTGCTCTCTTGCCTCCAGGCCTTGCACATGTACTAAGGCTTGTCAGCACCATTAGGTCCTCAACATTGTCAAGCAAGGAAACAATCTGTTCCTTAGTCTCAGAAGAAATGACTCCTAGATTGGCTTGGAGGGATTCAGCAACCAAAAATGTGGCAGAAAATACTCAGCACAGTCTCTGTGGCTTGGTCTGTGGCTCACCAGTGAAACCAAAGGCAGCACTTGGGGCAGCTCATCCCTCCTGAAGGGCCCTTTGGTGGCCAGCCTCCTGGAGTTCATGCTCTCTTCCCTGCTGAATAAAGCTGACCTGTGTTACCAATAGGACCCTGTGGGAATGACAGTGTGTCACATCTGAGTCTAGATCAGAGAAGACATCTTGGCTCCCACCTTGCTTCTCTTGGACTACTTGCTCATGGCGGGGGGTGGGGGGTACTGGGTCACCCTGTCATGTAGTAAGGAACTGAGGCCTCCAACCAACAGCCAGGATGAGCTGCCGTTTCCTTCTCCATAGAATGTGAATGATAACAATATTCATCTCATGGAGTTTTATGAGATTCAGATGGCGTAATTCTTGCCAAGTGCTTGGTGCATTCTTCAGTTGCATAGCTTTTATTGGTTGTGTAGCACTCTGTGATCTGGACATATTAGGTATTTAATCCATTCCCTTTAGGTAAACACACAGGTTGTTTTCAAATTTTACTACTTTTATAAATCACTTTGCAGTGCATATTATTGGACATATATGTTTGTCTATGCTTTAGATTATATATTTAGGGGTGTGTGTGTGTGTCTGTTTTTGTTTTGACACAGAGTCTCACTCTGTTTCCTCTGGCTACTAGAGTGCAGCTGCATCAGCCTTGCTTATGTAACCTCAAACTCCTGATCCTCCTGCCTCAGACTCCTTCTGAGTAGTTGGGACTATGGGTGCTCACCATGATGCCCAGCTAAGTTCTTCTATTTTTGGTAGAGACAGGGTCTCACTCATGCTCAGGGTGGTCTCTAACTTCTGAGCTCAAGGGATCCTCCCACCTGGGCCTCCTAGAGTGCTAGATTTATATGTGTTAGCCACTGTGCCTGGCCAAGGTGTGTTGTGTTTTAAAATTGCATAATAGATAGCATGAAGATCATTGTTAGGTGTGGGGACCAGGTGTCAGGTTCCTGTGTTCCTGGGTACTTGGTTCCCAGTACAGAAGAATGGTTCCTAGTATGAGTGGACAGAGTAAATGAACAGAGCAAGCAGGTGCAGGTGGGCCAAGTGCCAAGGGTGATTACAGCATGGACATTCCAGAGAAGGAATGGCCAGCCCCTGAAAGTGGAAGAGACCCTGAGTTTGACAACAGTTCTCCTTTTATGCTGATTCTCTAATTTTATGTTCTGTAGGAGGTGGAATATTCATGATTTGTCTTGAAAAAGGGTGGCGAATTCCTGAATAGGGAACCCTTCCCTTTTCTATCCTTGTAAGACAATTTCCAGGAGTGGCCATGGTATTTTTAAACTGTCCTGGTGAGGGTGGGTGTGATTTTTACTGTGTCACTGAGGGTAGGTCATTTACAGACATTGTTAACTTAGCCATGCACATGTTCCCAAGACCTTGTATGAAGGCCTTGATAATATCTCCACTTTGTGGTTTTTCTGTCTCTTTTTGTCTGGTCATTCCCCGGAGAACTTCTATTGTATACCAAACATCTGGTCAGAACTTGGGGATCCCCTTGACATGACATCTGTTCTTCCTTGGGAGCCCCCTCTGGTCAGTTTGTTCCTCCTGGTAGACAGAGCATCTCCTAGTGTCATCTGCCTCTCAATAGACCCCCAGAAAAAGCATCTGTTCCCTTCAATCTTTATCCCCACCCCCAGTCTATCCTCCTACTTCCACTTATCTCACCAGGGCACCACTGTGAAAAGCTAAAAAGTGGGTGCCCAAGAGAGCATGCTGTTGTGCGGGGTGGGGGTGGGGTGTTGTACCCTGCAGGGACACCATTGCCATCAAAAGGAATTGAGAAGAGGATGATTTTCCCACAATATAGCAAAGAGATAATAGTAGGCATGTTTCTCTTGGGTTGCCTCAGAATCCAAAGACTTGTGGACAGTTCTATTAGATTCCGACAAGTATGTAGATATACTTCTTCTGACATGTTCTGGGTTAACTCAGTCTTCATAGTTGATATATGTATATATATGATTAAATCATAGCTGTGTACATTAGTGCAATTAAGGGGTACAATGTGCTGTTTTCATATACAATCTGAAATGTTTTCAACAAACTGTTTAACGTAGTTTCATGGCATTTTCTTAGTTATTGTATGAAGACATTTGTATTCTGCATTTAGTAAGTTTCACCTGTACCCTTCTAAGATGCACCAGAGGTGTGGCCCCACCAATTACCCTTCCTCCACCCCAACCTTACCCCACCCCACCCCACCCATTCCCCATTCCCCAAATTTTTGTACTGTAGTTGGGTTATAGCCTTCATATGAAACCTTTAAATTAGCTTCATAGTAGGGCTGAGTAATTGGATACTTTTTCTTCCATTCTTGACATACTTTGCTAAGAAGAATATGTTCCAGATCCATCCATGTAAACATGAAAGAGGTAAAGTCTCCATCTTTCTTTAAGGCTGCATAGTATTTCATGGTATACATGTACCACAATTTATTAATCCATTCGTGGGTCGATGGGCACTTGGGTTTCTTCCACGACTTAGCAATTAAGAATTGGGCTGCAATAAACATTCTGGTACAGATATCTTTATTGTGATGTGATTTTTGGTCTTCTGGATATATACCTAGTAAAGGAATTATAGGATCGAATGGCAGATCTATTTTTAGATCTCTAAGTATTCTCCAAACATC
>CAUYRH010059827.1:0-45351 GCA_963574655.1 Perodicticus potto | reverse complement strand
CCCCAACCCCCCCCCCCCCCCCCCCCCCCCCCCCCCCCCCCCCCCCCCCCCCCCCCCCCCCCCCCCCCCCCGCCCCCCCGAAAATATGTTTCCAGTTTTAAAATCATATTCCCTTTGTGGTTTACATTTCCTATATGAAGCACTTTAGAAAAGTAAGAAAACAAGAGTATTATTAAAAACTAAATCGGTATTGTAAACACTTCTAAGAAGCCACATTTTATAATTGTCCATTTTATTTTCTGCTGAACTGAATAAAGTTCACTGTGCCCTGTGGTGATGATTTGAGAAGGCTTTAGGGTCTCTGCTGGATTTTACACTTGTCAGATTCTGTCAGGGTGCTCCTTACGTCGTGTCGCATGCAGGGACACCTACCAGACCAGATCTGACCCAATTGGTTGCTTTGTTTCATCCAGTCAGTGTTTCAGGCAACAGTTAAAATTTGTAGAGTTTTTGGGGGGGATTTGGGGAACATAACTCTCAAGTTTTAGCGTGTCATATGTGCAACCTCTCTACATAACCAGAAGTTTCAGTGAGACTGGTCCCACATCCCCTTGTGGGAGCAGTCTGCTTGAGTGGGGCAGGCACTCCCGGTGCCTTCTAGAAGGGGAGAGACGCTACAGGCCACTTGGGAGAAGCCCAGCCAGGCCTGGAGGCACCCACATAGTGGGGCCTGTCTTAGACCCTCGTTCTTGGTACCATATAAAAGAGAGAGATCACTTTTCCAAGTATAATATTTTGTTCATTAGAAAGTTAGTTATACATGTATCAGGTAGATAAACGAAGGCAGTCCTTCCTTTGCTTACACTGTAATTCTCAAGATACTTTTTCTTCTCTCTGGTAAACCTAGAAAGAGACTTGGCCTGGAAGATGGAATGTGTGGGTTCTGATGTGGGGCCTGTCTCCAGTCATCTGGAACAACTCTTGGGACCCCAATTTCCTTATCTCTAAAACCCAAACGAACCTGCCAGCTCTCCTGAGTTCTGTGATCTTTGCTTCTTTTCATTTCCCAGTGACTCAGTACACATCAGCTTAAATTTCCTAACTTCCCCTTTCTTTTCTGTTACACCAAAAAATCACATTCTGATGCCCTGAAAAAGCATTACATTAAAACAGACCAGTCAGAGAATTTCTTCAGTTCGTACTTTAAATACTCACCCTCCCATTTTACATATATTGTTTTCATAAAGTGCAGCCAGTCTGACCACTGTTAGAGAGGATGTGCACAGTTGGCATCTGAAGTAGAGACGTTAACAGGGTCTCCAACCATGTTGTGAAGGGCCTAGGTGCAAGGCTTCCACACCCTCACCCTTGGTGTTCGGTAAAGAGGTGGGACAGAGAGAAAGGTCCCATGTCGAGTCTTGGAAGTGCTTTCTCACAGCCTTCTTACTTTCCTGCTGTTTCCTTAACCCCTCCCCAGGGTGCTGAAGGAGTTAAAGGGCTGTGAGCTCTAACCCACCATCGGGGAGTGTCTTGGGCACCGGAGAGAATCTGGCAGAGGATGTGTTTTCATGGAATTGCTTATCAAAACTAGGCTTCTGCCGTTTCATTTAGACGGGTTAGACTGGGTGGAAAACTGGCTCAGGGACCAGGAAATTTGCCTTCTGTTCCTGCTCAGCCGCCGAGTGACCCTGTTGCAGGTCAGTCCTCCAAGCATGTCTCAGTTTCTTCATCTGTAAAATTAGACAATGAAATGAATGCTATTTGTAAGAAATATTGGGGAAATCCTTCTGATTATTTTCACTGAAATTATGGCAAATGCCTCAGTCTCTACCTGAGTTCACGCTCTGTCTACTGTCTGCTTATCTGCTGGAGGGGTTTTTCGGACCACAGCCTACTTGCTGCCTGTTAATAGGTTGTGTTCCCACCTAACCTTCTTATTAACACCATCCCCAGCTCTTAGGAAGAGAGCTGGGGGAGGTGGGAACTCTCGATGCCAAAATAAACAATAACGTTTGGAAACATTGAGATTAAAATAATTAGGAAAATGATGCTGAATAAAGGATGGCATTAGTATTACTATTATGCTTAAGTTAGAATTCATTTCCCCAAAGCACAATCCTTCACTTAACTGATCTATTTTAAAAGGTTTTTTTTGTTGTTGTTTTGTTTTTGTATTTTGAAAGATTTAATTTGTTTACATCTCTGATCACTCTTCAGTTTCGGCTTCACGTATGGATTGTTCTTCTTCAATGAGAAGCCATGTTGGAAAAAGATTTTGCCAAAAGCTCTTTACTATTTAGCAACTCTATTAAACAAAGGAACGTTATCTAACGATACTTTATGAAGCTAACCATTCAGAAAAAAGTCAGCTCTTCTGAAATATCTACTTATATAATGCAAATTAATTTTCCCAAAATGACCCAAAAAACTCCACATGTAAGACAAATATATAAATTGTCAGGATTTTTATGCTGTTTTAGAATTTGAATATAATTGACCTATTTTGGGCAGGAATCAGAAATTCTTAAGGATGGAAATGTTGAAACCCCAGATTCCATTCTAAAACACATTTCTCAAAAAGAATTAGTGCTCTGAAAAATGCTGGGTTTTTATGTTTGGTATGATAACAGCCCATGGAATTATCATATCATATCTTGATGATCATTCTGGTGCACTGATCTCTTAGGCATTGACCCAGGAATTTTCTCCAATATTATTATCATTTATAGCAGCAGTAACATTTTGTAGATCACAAAGTGCTTTCAATGTATTATCTGATGAGATACCTAAAACCTAGTAAGCTGTACAAGAAAATCAAGGGTAAAATGAGTAAGTTGTCTAAAATAACAAACCTATTCGGTGGCAGGGCCCCAGTGTCTTAAGACTTCAGTCTGAGTTCTGTTCATTACATAACATTAAGATTGCCTATTTTTCTGTAAAAACTATTCATTTGGAAATATAAATAAACACATAAGGCTTCATCTCTTGCCTTTGTGAATCTCTCAGCTCTCGTGTCCTATGTATGGGTTCTCATTCTGAGTGTGTTTTCATCTTCACCCCCACAATACATTCCCAGCTTTAAATAGTTGTCTCTTATATTGTATAAAAGTACACATGTGATCACAGAAAGACCTTGTGAGTTATCAGTACTGTTTTTACTTCTGGGAACAAGATCGTTTCAAATAAACGCACACAACTTTTTTCCCTTCACTCTTTTAATTTTCAACCCCAGTAGAGCTATGAGGATTTGGACCAGATGAGAAGCAGCAAGGTCTGCAGTGCCTTGCTTTTTCCAATCTGGCAGGGCCTCCCCCCCACCCCCCCAGAAGCAGGAATGTCTCCACTCCAGTGAATTGGACCTTCAGCAGGTGGCACTGTTTCTTCCAAGCAAGCCTCACACCTGTGCCCCCGCAGCTGGGGGGCACTGTTCACGCTTCTCAGAAGATGTTCAATACTCATTGTTTTGCAAGTGTTCCTAGCAAAGTTTTAAAGTAATCTACTGAATGGGAGACAGAAAGAGTAATGCAGGCTGAGAAATGGTTCTTCACACCACCATGATGACTGGGACAGTTCATTGTTCCCCCTAGGGCAAACCTCCATTTCACTGTTAGAAATACAATACTTGATTTTTTTCATTCCTGTTTTTCCGGAGTCAGTCACACACAAGGCAATCTATGTGTAAGAAAAAAGAAAAAGGAAGGAGCATTTATGTAACTGTCGTACCATCAAATGTGTTCATTCTCACACAGACTGAGCTCTCCAACGTCTGTCCACGCACCATCTGTCCCCTGGCAGTGGGACATTTATCACTTGGCAGTCAGTTACTCTAGGGGAGTCGCTGGGGTTTTATCTCTGTGCTCGTGGAGAATTGATTTCCTGAATATTTCTCTTAAAGACTTAATTCACAGATTCTTCAGCCCACTTGCACGGTTCTCTTACTGAACTCGGAACTGAATTTGCTCTTTTTCATTTTTAGTTAAGAGGATACATTCTAGAAGACAGCTCAGAACAATGGAGCTGACAGAATGTGAAAAGATGCTTTCATTTACTGTCACGTTTCTGGATGACCCGTGGCCCATATTTGCCAGCATCTTAGAACATGTCCTAAAGCTTTGGAAAGATAAGTCACCCTCACCCACTTTGTTTTTCTCTCTGTGATCTTAGAAAGAAATTAGTAGCAACAGGAACTGGGGATGGAGCAGAAAGCATATGTTCACTGGCTCATTTTCATAAGCAGTGAAAATACCCTCAATATTCTTCCTGCACACACTAGTTATTTTTAAACTACCAGCTTCCTAAAATACAAATTTATGATCTATGTAGCAAATGATCAATAGTTGTTCTTTGGTCTTATTGATATATAAACAAAATGATCCATATTCCACAGGGTTTCAAAGCAAAGAAAAAAGTTAGGGGCACATATTTAGAATTTAGTTTTGAAATTTATCAGTTTGAGGCTTTCTAAATACTCTTAGTAAGTACAATACAATGAAAGCTCTATCAAGTTCTTTGAAAAATGAACAGGGTTGTGAATGTGATGGGCATGGTATTCTTTATTTTATTTTGAAGACCCAGCACATTGCTCATCTTCCTAGGAAGGTTCAAATGACAAAGTTAACATCTGCCTTTTTGTAAACACCACCCTGAAAGCGCTCTTTCTCTGAAGGTTGGAGGCAGAAAGAATGAACCACAAATCCTCTCCAGGCCAAAAGTTGCGTCATAAACCCTGTGTGATCAATAAGTACATTGTGGTGGTTATTTCATAGCTGATTAACTTATATGTCTACAAGCCAACACTTGACTTGAAAGGCTGGTCTGGTTGCTCGCCGTGCAAGTGTGGCCTTTCTAAAAGCCTGCTCTGGCAGCCAGCTCCGGGACTGCTCGCTCCTGACCGCAACCTGGGTACAGCCCTTCAGTTTCGTCATGAGTAACCCATCAGCTGGAGCCCGCACGTCTCTGAAAGGACATTTTGTCTTTCTAGGCAGTACCAAATGGCAAGATAATTAGCGTTATGGAGGGAAAAAACAGGACTGAAAACCGCATCCAGTACCTGATTGTGGACTCTTCAGTTTTGAGGAAACAGAAAATGAGATGGCTTTATTTTTCTTAATAACTGGGATAAATGCAAACAATCATAAGCAATTGAACATTTAATGATGAGATGATGCAGAAAGGCATAAATTAATAAAAATTGCTCCTCTGTTTCTCAGTTCTTTACTGAAACACACCATGCTTCTTGGCTATTCTGTTATTGGTTTGTATTGTATTGTCTTTTAATTCTTGTCAGGATCTTAGGTCTGAGAACTTCCTCTTAGAGTTTTTGTATTCCTCCATGCTAACTTTTTGTTTCATTTTTAGGGAAAGGGAGTCTTACGGTTCTAACACCTCCGGCATTGCTTTTGATTTCACCAATTGTGGGGTAAATAAGTCATTGTGTACTTGGAAGGAAAACTGGCAGGAAAGCAGACTATATGACGGACTGTAGCTTTTCGTTGTGAGATTTCCCAACTGGAGTGTCTCTGTTTTATTTTGCCTCTGGCTAACATCTGAAGATCAGTAATAAAGCTCTATGCAAATACTTTCATGTATTAAAAGAACAATATTTTGACACTCATTGACACAAGCAAAAAAATACAACACTAAATTAGTGTTCAGGAAAACAATGAAGACTTTGTTCATTCACATGAAATGAATGTGAAAAATGTGTTATATTAACAGAAAAGATTGCTCTTCTGAACTTGACCTTTAGCATTTGCCTAGATGACATTATTTATAGCATTGTTCAATAATAGACACGATTTTTTGTTATAGTCTTGAGCAGTTGTTGATACTTGTCACACTACTGAAAATATTAGTTACTGAAAAATAAATGTTCATCCTCAGAGTCTGATAATTAAATTTCTCTAAAGAGTTTTTAAAATGTTTTTGGATATTTTGGAGTTTTTAAGTACTTGATAAGTTAAATATTTTGAAATTGTTTCATCATAGGGTTGTTTTTCTAGATTTCATGTAGAGTCAGGTAGACTTAATAAAAAACAAAAATCTCTTTTGGCGATCTATGTGCATTTAAAATAATTGAACTTCTAGGAACACTCTTGATTTTTATTTTAAATCTTGGAGAAGACAAAGGAGCATTTTGCTTTGTTTCCATAGTGTAAAAAGACTCCTATGTGTAGGGGGAGTTTTCTGTAGATTGTTGCGTGAGTGTGTGTGTGTGTGTGTGTGTGTGCACGTTCATGCTTGAATTTTCATGTGTAAATTTTTTCTCTTCTCTATCTCTACACTCAAATAGTACTGTTAAAATTGGTGTTTTCTTAAATGTAACTGGCTTCCCTTTTAATCTGTGTTGATCAAGCACCTTACAGAGTCAGCATCTAGGAAATCATTGTGACAACAGAAACACCATGGTCATTGGTAAAGATCAAGTCAGTAAGAGCAACTTGACTGCCCAAAAGAACAAAGCTCATATACTCTTTACAGTGGAATGTGCTTATATTTAGCAAACAAAAATTAAAGGAAGAATGACTAAATCTAATTCCATTCAAATGTATTTTTTAAAAGTACTGAGTGGAGGGGTAGCATTTAACTCGCCATCCTGATTTTGTGAATGAGGACACTGGGGAAACACATTTGAAATGTGTCTCAATAAGCAAGCCATGTAGGACACTGGGTTCCCAGTTACAGAGGTGATGCCTGTCCTGGTCTGCTTTCCTTGAAGACACCAAAAAGTGGATGGTCTTTGGTGGCCAGGACCATAGGGACAAAGGATTAATTGTTCTCTGGTAGGGACTCTCTGGGTGCTCCTCTTCTGCTGTACCATGAGTGTCTCCTTCACTCTCCCTGATCTCCTTCCACACCGGCATCGCTCCCATTGGCCTGCTCATTTGGGTGGCTGGCTGGGCCCGTGGCAGCCTTCTCCATTGGATCAGGAGGCTATAGGTAGTGTCTTATCCCCCTTGGAGCTGCCTTCTCAGCACTGAGCATGGAGCTGATGCAGGACTGGTCCTATAGACTCATGAGCCAGAAGTCTTGTTTGGTCTTTAGCTATCTTCAGCTGGACTTATTGGCATAAGGAGCAGAAACCAACTCAAAGAAATTCAAGGAAAATGGGATTTATCATAAGGAGCCTCAGGATACTTCACAGGACTGAGGGAATGAGATCTGCTTTCTTCTGTGTCTCCCCTCACTGCCCCTCACCATGGGCTCCTTCCTCCCTCTCCTCTATCCACATAGGGTCTCCTTCAGGCTGGGCCGGCACACCTTCTACTAGTCTTGGGAGGGACTGGGCCACATGGCCTGCTGACAGGTCCAGGCTCCTTGTTCAGCACTGTCCTGCTGGTTCTGTCTCTGTGTCTTTTAATGTCTCTGAGACTCCAGTTGGCCCTGAATGTGTCAGGTCTCCATCCATGAAAAGGGGTTGGGGTGCTGGGAAGCAGCAGGCACAGGGATAGGTCACCTGGTTGAAATCAGCTGCTCTGACTCACCCCTTCAGCAAGAGTGGTGGGTGGGGTGGGTGGGGATAGCCTTACTAATTAGGAAGAAGCTTATAGAAAAGGAACCACGCCTGATGGCTTCCTGATACTGCCTGGCACCTCTGTCCCAGAAGTCTTTAAATCAGATGTTGAGTTTTTAAAACTTCCAACCTTTCCTATATAAATGTTGGAAGTCGACAAGCCAGGAATAGTGTCTCCCATATCTGTCCCCACATAGTATATGCCCAGACTGCAGCACAGTGCCTGGCTAAGGACACCTTCCTGACTACCTGGCCAGGTCCCTAGAGTCGCTTATAGCAGACTACGCAGCTGTTCCTACCCACCACATACAACAAAGTTTCTACTGGAAAACACATTCCTAGACACAGTCATCAGGAAAATGAATGTTACCATGGTGCAACAGGAAGACCACAAGACAGGGAGTCTGAATTGTGGCCCTAGCTGTGGCTGTTAGTAGGTGTGTGACTTTAGGCATGCCACTTAATTCCTCTGGTTTCAGTTGCTTCATCTTTAAAATGAGTTGAATTGAATGAGAGTGTCTCTGAGGCCCCTTCCAGCTATAAAATTTTGTGGCTCTGACTAACAGATCAGGATTTAATTCGCCCCACCCTATCAGTCTTCCCTCCCCATACTATTTATGGGTGCAAGAGTTGTTCGTGGAGATGAGCTAGATTCTCCCAAGCAACAGTATCTCTCTCAAGCTACGTAATCATCATTGCCATCATTATTCTGATGATAAATAATAGTTTCTGAGCATTTATGTTGTAGGCACTTTACATATGTTTATTAGTTTAATCTTTAGAAACAGCCAAGGTTGGTATTATTGTTACTCTCATTTTAATGAGGCACTAAAAGAGTTAGTAACTCCACAGAAGTTGCCCAGTAAGTGGTGGGGCTGGGGCTTACACACAGGTGTCTGATTCTGAGCCTAAGCTCTGGCCACTACAGAGTCCACAGTCTGATTCCCAGACCAGCAGCCCCAGATGCACCCTGCAACGTGTCACAAATGCACACTCTCTGGCTCCCCCTAGGCCTGTTGGTTCAGAAACTCTGGGGCTAGAGGAGGCTGGTAGTCTGTGTCCTAACCTTCCAGATGACTCTAGTGCACACTGAAATTTGAGAATGCCTGTCTACTCTCTTCTATTACATTTCACCAAATCCATAAGTACTTCTTAGGTGTTTACTCCCAAGTATTCCAACTGGAGAGGGATTTGTGATGTGACTGCCCATTTGTGGAAGAATGGGGCAGGCATTCAGATGTCAAATGCCAATAAGTTAGAAGCTGGTTGTACTACTTTTCAAGCTCTCACTCATAATTGTCACCACTGATGAAATCACTACGGAAGAGTTAGCCAGTGGAAATGATTACAAGGCACAGAGGAGGGAGTTATTCTTCTAGCTGTGCTGTGGGGAGGAAGAGGAAGCCTCCTCCACGGAGCCCCAGCAGAGTCTCTCAGGGGGTCCAGTGAACAAGTGTGTCACCTAGCAAGGTCTACTCTCCCTTTTCAACACAAAGCTGGCTCTCCAGCCCTGTGTGGTAGCCCCAGCTACTGAGTACTCAAAGTGTGACTCTTCTGAATTGAGATTTGTGAGAAAAACTGTAAAGACAAAATACACACTCAACTTCAAAGACTTAGTACATAGAAAAGTAATGTGACTTATCTTAGTGTATATTGAAATGATAGCATAACTGGTTATACTGGGTTAAGTAAAACATAATTAAAATTATCTTTCCTTTTTGTTTTTTTAATGTGGCTAACAGAAATTTTAAATTATATATGTGGCTTGCATTGTATTTCTATTCCACGGCGTTGCTTTATACTAATCCTGTAAGGTCCTGTTTACATCTACGTTAATGTATACAAATGTCTATATAGTTTTTATTTACTGATAACAATGATTGTTCACATTGGAACCATGAGACCCATGGTAAGGCTAGGACCTACTATTCAAAGAAGGCTATAACTAGCCTAGAAGTTGGATTCCCAAGGTCAGAGTCAGGCCAAGAAGCAGAATCAGATGGTCAGGATGATGAGCTTGAAGAATAAGGTCATGGAAAGGCCAGAACTGGCTTCCCAGGAACAAGTTAAGACAGCATGGACAGGAACCAAGAGCAGGGAGATGGACAATCAGGTGGTCATGAGTGTAAAGAAACTTCCTCCTGCCTAACCGGAGCATTTATGTTGTTCCTGCCAAGCCAGGAACTAATTCTAGAATGGCTTACCTGGGTATTCGAGTGGGAGCAGATAATTGGAAACACCTGGCTTAGGTGGGCGGCTGGGCACGCTCCAGGAAGCAACCACTTCTGGTAAGTATGTTGCGATAGTAGCAATGTTAGGGCCAGTTAAAGCATTTGTTAAATTATAGTGACTTGAAAGTGAGCTTCTATATACTCACAGGTGTCAGCTCATGAATTATTTTTGCCCCCACGTAAACCTGTCATTGCACAGTGTTAAAGACAGCTTTGCATAGAAATTGTAAGCAGAAGCAATAATGGTTATATTAAAGACAAATATAGTAATTTCTGTGTTGAAACAATCAGTTGATATGTATGTTGTAGTCATCACAGGCTAGCTAGCGCTTTGTAGTTGATTGTTTCTAGAGATGGCAGCAGTAACCTCTCTCATGCTGCGTGCCCTTTTCAGTGTGACTGTGGCTCTCACTCATCCCATAAAGGAGAGAGTCTGTTTCCCCTTAGCTTGAATTTGGGCTAACGCTGTAAACAATAAAATGTGGAGGAAGTGACACTGGGTAGCTTCCAGGCCCAGGCTTTATGAGGCTTTGTAGCTTCTGTTTTGCCTTCTTGGAAGCAGCCACCACGAAGAAACTTAGTATAGACTAATGAATGATGAGAGAGCATGTGGAGTGGGTAGATTGGCCTTGTGTAGGAGAACGGAGGTGGGTCCTGAGCCCAGCAGAAGACCTCTGAGGGAGGCCATCTTGGCCCCACAGGCCCCGTCAGACCTCATGACTAACACTGCCTGCCACTGAGAGGAGCCATGCCCCTGAGCCCTCATGAATTCCTGATATGCAGAATCACAAGCAATTAAAAGATTGGAGACGCTAAGTTTAAGGATGGTTTATTAAACCTTAATAGATAAGTGAAACAGCCTTTATTTGTACGTGCATTTTATATTAAATTTCTTTTATATATATTGTTTGTATGGTTGCATAATTTGGGAGTACTTATAATTGTTTAAGATAATTATTTTTTAGAGACAGGATCCTGCTTTGTCACACAGTGCAATGACCCAGTCATAGTTCATTGTAACTTTGGACTCCTGGGCTCAAGTGATCTTCCTGCATACCTGATCCTCCTAAGTACCTGGGACTACAGGTACACACCACCACACCTTGCTAATCTCCCTCCCACTTTGGAGACAGGATATTGTTATGTTGCCCAGGTTAGCCATAAACTCCCAGCCTCAAGTGATCTTCCCATCTTGGCCTCCCAAAGTGCTGAGATTACAGGTATGAACCCCCATGTCCAGTCTCAGATAATTCTTTATGGACTCATTAGGTACACATTATACTGAGCACGATGTCCAGCAAGTTATATAAGCTTATTCCCTACCTTTTGAGATATCATTTTTAAATGACTGAATAAGGGCATTTTCATGCACTATTCCTTCCTTGAAACCCTCTGAAAACAAGAGAAAGAAAAAAAAAAAAGAAAGAAAGAAAGAAAAAAGTGAAATTGACCATGATCTGAATTATAAGATGTTAAGAATTTCAAACAGGTATCATGAAATTTGGAGAAATAAGAGAGTGGATGCTGGGAGCTATACATAAAGGCTGTGGATTTTGCTCAGAATAATTTTAGTCCTAAAAGGCCCACAAAATAATATGACATTGAAATGGAAACACCTACGGTGCAGGGTGATAGGAAAGTATTGTTGAAGAAGCCAATTTTACTGTCACTGGCACAGCCTCCTACCTAAGGGGCAGTGCAGATTTGATCTGGAGGGAAGGCAAATATTGCCAGATAGCAGGAAAGTGGCCCTTTGATTAATATGCTATTCTGTGAACCACACTAACCAGTGAAATGCTGAGAGCTTATGGCAGCAATGTCCTGGGGCAAAGCATGTCATGATTTTGTTGAGAGTTTTTGAGAGCAGCCAGAATTGAAACATAGACTGCCCTTAGTGCACTTTTCTAGTAGATATCTACTAGATGTACTGTTCACCTTCAGTAGACATCCAGCCTTGTTCAAGTCTAATGCTAATTCGAAAGATGCTACCGCAGAACCTACCCCTGGATGGGAATGGGGAGAGGGGTGCAAGGAGAAGAAAAGGAGCATAAGCAAAGCAGATTGCCGGTACATCCATGAGGGATATCATTCAAGTAGAATAAGCAGTTGGAACTCAGGTAATTGTTCTCACAGATTCAAAGAAATTACAGGAAGCATTTTTGTTGTTGTTAAGTTTACTTATAGTGAAGGTAGACAAATTACAGTCCAGGGGCTTCATAACTGTTTTATTGGAGCACAGTCATACCCATTTAATTCCATATTGTCCATGACTGTTTTGTGCTATTGACAGCAGAGTAGAGTAGTTGCATTAGAGACCATATGATATACAAGTCTAAATATTTATAGGCTGGGCACCTGTAGCTCAAGTGGCTAAGCCACATACACCAGAGCTGGCAAGTTTGAATCCAGCCCAGGCCTGCCAAACAACAATGACAACCACAACGAAAAAGTAGCTGGGCATTGTGGTGGGCGCCTGTAGTCCCAGGTACTTGGGAGGCTGAGTGAGGCAAGAGAATTGCTTAAGCCCAGGAGTTGGAGGTTGCTATGAGCTGTGACACCATGGCACTCTACCCATGGCAACAGCTTGTGGCTCTGTCTCAAAAAAAAAAAAAAAAATTTATAATCTGGCCCTATATGAAAACAATTTGTGGTCCCCCTGACTTAAATAAAATAACTGAAAGAGATAAAAAGCAAGCTGGTAGTAATCAGGAAATGTATGGAAGAGAAAAAGAAATCGTAGAAATTGAAGCCACATTAGCAACAAAATGTAAAGTAATTGTTACGAAAACAAGTAGGTGAACAGACTAAAGGAAATCACATAAAATTATACAGGAAAAAAATAAAAAAGATTAAATAGGAGATGACAGAGAAGATTGAACAAAAGAGATAACAACATATGCATAATTGATGTGCCTGAAACAGAAATGAAACTTAATACATTCCAAGTTAAATTTAGAAAACACAGTAGAACTTCTGTAGTTGATCACCTCCTTAAATTGACCTAATTTGCATAGACCAGACATGCACCACATGCATGAATCAGTACAGCAGGCCTAGTTTTTTTTGTTGTTGTTGTTGTTGTTGTTTTGCAGTTTTTGTCCGGGGCTGGGTTTGAACCCGCCACCTCCGGCATGTGGGGCCAGCACCCTACTCCTTTGAGCCACAGGTGCCGCCCACAGGCCTAGTTTTTTTATGTTGACCACCTTAGCGTCTTGACCACTTTGTTACAGTCCTTTGGGTGGTCAACTTGCAGAGGTTCTACTGTAATTACATAATTAGAATTTGCATATTGAAAGAACAGGTGATATCTTAGAAAAGTTAATTTAGATTAATGCAAGACCAGGAGCTTTTCAATTCATATTATTCCCGGGAAGAGAAGAAAATCAACCTCAACCTTAGAGCTTGTAGCCGAGTATAACAAGATAAAGAGCAAGGTATCGGATTTTGACATAGCCTCTTCAGTACCTATGATGTCAAGGTAGAGTGAGATATTACTAGCAAGAAAAGAAGCAAGAGCTATAGAGCTTTCTAAATTGTGTTCCATTTTTGGTGTTTTTATTAATTATCTTTTTTCTGTTCAGTTAACTTTGTATCTTTAAAATGTCTGAAACACCCTTAAACTATGAAACCCAACTGCAATAGCATTTTTACCCATCAACAAAATCAATAGATTGAGATGTTCATAAAGCCAGACTTTGGTTTTATGCTGTTTAATTTTGTTAAAATAAATTTGTTTTAATTAAATCATTTGATACCTATGTACCAATTTTGTCAGAGTAGGGGATGCTCTCCCGTGCTAACCCTATGACCTACCTTTGTTAATCTTACCAAGCATATAGCCTGGCTGGACCCCAAATTGCAAATACCCAGCTATCTTCATGAAATGGCTACTAAATAAAGATTAAAAGATAAAATGTGTGTGAATGGATTCACACTTGGCATCCTTTATCTGGAATTTTAATTTTCATTTTTTCAAATTCCCATGATTTTTATTAGAATTATTTCATGGACTTACTCCTCTGGGAAAAAATATATATATAGTCCTATTTTAAGATTTAAGATTTTTTGTGACAGTAGCATGCAAAGCACAAAAGCACAAGAGTGAAAAAGCAGCAGCAATCAAATACACATAGTTAAACATAACCTTGATTAACAATTCTTGTTATTCATGGATGCCAACTCAGTTAATAAGTGTTTGTGGCTTGGATACTGAAGGGGAGTTAATGGCAAGGTGGAAGCAATTGTAAAATCCAGATTTTTAAGACAAACACACATCACACCACAGAAGGCATGCATGGAATCAGGTGTAGTCAGTCAGATGTGGTGATGTACTTTGGGTTTTCTCCTTCACTGGTCCAGCTGTGAAAAGCCACCAGCGCTGGCACCTTACCAAGCAAAGAGGAATGGCCCTTCACTATGAGCCTCTGCGCCACTTCCGCATTCAGCCCTGGATTGGTCGAATGGGAGCCTGTGAGAGAGAAGTATTTTTATGTGAAATTTTTTTAATTGAAGTTTTATTTTGACTTCTCAGGTGGATTTGTAAAACAGATAGGTCAATTATATAGTTACGGGAGAGCACACGTCCAAATTTAATATTTATATGCATTTCAACTTAGCTGTCAAATGTCAGTGAAGTCACATTTCCCTTAAAATTCATGTGCCTTTAAGAGCAAAATGAATGTAAGACGTGATTTTCTGCCCTGTTCATTGGGCATCAAGGGACATTTTTATGTTAAAGAAAGAATCTGAAGCCTTAGTAAGTACATTCCTTCACTGATTTTTTTTTTTTTCCCCTCTGTGAGATGGATTAAAACACAGGAGATTTTCTTCATGTGCAGTGGTAATCAGGTCAGGATTGAAAGTAAAGAAGTATCTGAGGAAGTCAGTCAGTCAGTCACATCCTCCGAGGGCCCTGAAAGAATGCGTGAAGACACCGTCTTTTTCCTCCCTCATTCCTTGAGTGACATGGAACCTCAAAATTGTCTCTATGTCAGAGCTAGAGGCTGGGTGGCAATTTGATCACAGACTGTGGGCTGGCCGAGTCATGGGTCATATGGTCCAGCCTGTGAACAGGAAGGTGAGAACGGGTGAACTTTTGCCTCAGTTGTGCCATCCATCAGAGAATAAATGGAGCAAATCAGCGGGCACAGCTGTATAAGGAGGCGGCGGCTGTGTCCTTCTCACACAGGGTCCTTTGTCTCCTGGACATGATCTCGCATTACGACGGGATGCACTCGGCCTGGGCTTTGTGGCAAATTACTAACCCATTATCACACCAGAACACAGGATCATTTATCTTCTAATCCACAGTGTCACCTGTTCTTCATTTACTAGTCAATAACCATTAATTATGCTCAGTGGAAATTTAAACAAAGCCCTTTCCCTCTGTTAAAACCAGTAAACTATTCAGTAATAACAAATAAATCTGGAGTTGTATATCCTTTCCCTTCCCATTCCCAGACTGGAGTCTGGTACAATATGAACTTTAGAGGAAATGCCTAGAAATTGATAGGTCAAAGGCCACAGATAGTCTGATGGAGAAGAAAAGAGCAGATTCTTGGCTCTTGCTCTGGAGAAAGGAGAGGCCCCTACTGATCCCCAGATTCCTGCCGGGAGCAAAACAAGCACCAGGGGACCCGTGCCCATGTTTAAAGTGATCCATTAACCAGCAATCATATTTTCTCCTTTCATTTTTTAGTAAATCCTTGCTTTCTTTCACATGACTAAAAATAGGGTTTTTATTTTTTGAGACCATTCTAGCACAGCCGAGTGTTTCTAAAGAAATAAAATAAGCTGAGTGGTCCTGAAAGACCTATTTGAAATGTTATTTTTAGAATGGAAATTTGAGTCAAACACATTTAAGCGTATTTACCCCTACATCTAATCCCTGCAGAAGAATGTTCAAGTAGAAATTCTAGCCAGAAGCATAATTTAATTTTTCCTTGAAACTCTGAAAGTATTTTGGTGAAAACCAAAATAAGTTTGTGCAAGTATATGTGCATGTGTGCCTGTGTGTGCACATGCATGGGTACAAACATGTGTGCCCTCTCTGGTGAGGTGGAGGGTCAGCTTAGTTGGGAAGGGTGGCCAAAGGGTAGGCTGAGTCCCAGGGAAGCCACCATGCTGTGTATTATTGGTCACAGGGAAATCCAGTGAGACAACAGGAATTCATTCCAATGGCTAGACTTGGGACTCCGGTATGGAATCTAGAGAGCTCAGCATTCCCAGACAGATGAGGGGATGGGGCATGCCAGGCCACGGGAACGTCACACACAGGCCCAGACCTACAGAGGGCAGCCACCCCACTGGGCCCTCGTTATTGCTCAGGCCTTGGCGCTCCATCCAAAAAGCACTTTTCTGAGAAGCTTTGTGACAAGTCGTGCTGGGCACGGGCTTATCCAGACTCCACTTCTCCTCTCAGCCCCCAGCATTTAACGGCGTTCAGGAAGCTAGCAAGCCATTGTCATGTCCTTCTGCATGTGGACTACCCTGAGAAAGAGAACAGCTTGTGTTTTGTGCCTTTTGAAAACTAATCAAATGTTATTAGTAATAGTGGTAGTGGTGGTGGTAGGAGCAGTATAACATATTAACATTTTAAAGGTTCTACAACTTAATTCATCAACCGTGATCTCTTAATGTAAAATGAAACTGTAGATTTTTTATTAATAGGAACAAAACTGTCTCCTAGCCAAGACAATTTTATCTGTCAAGTTACTTTACAGTATGCCACCTCTCCAAGACGTGTTAAAATGCCCCAAATCTCATCTTCTATAGAACAAAAATATAATATAAAATAATCTAAAATAGACAAAAACATATTTATGACAAGTAACTTTAAGTAAAAGGGGTTTCTTTTTACTTTTTACAAAGTTACCACAAATTCAAATGAATAACAGTATTCAACTTTTTCGGTGGCATTTTCTAAGAGAAAATAGACTGCCTCATTGATTTCAGCATCCTGCTTTCACCTTACCCAGTAGCAGTTAGGCAGACACCAACTAAAACAGTTTTGTTTCACTGTCAGAACAAGAGTTCAATGCATGTAACATTGGGAACTGTGTTATAATGAACTGTGTATTCTTTTTACCTACTTTATTTTGAGAAATGATAAAAATTGAAATGAATTTTTTTAATTTGACTTGGATCTTTCATAAAGAGATCCTGTTGGTTATTGGATACATGCTACACTTAATTTTTACAAATTACATCTTCTATCTGTCAAGAAAAAAATCTTTATAATTAATGTGAAATTTCAAACAATGGAACCCATCAGCCTGTGTCCTATAACAGTACTTCTGACCAGCGTGAGCCAGACTGCGACTATACCACCAGTTTGTGTCTTGGACATTGAGCTGCATTGTTGCCAAACCAGATTCCTGGTTTTTATTAAGAACATGTACCTGTATTGTGCATCCAGTTAGATCATGGTATCAAAGTTGAGTACCTGACCTTGAAATGCTGCCTTATGAAACCCTTAACTCTAGTGTAAATGTTCTCATTGCCTTTCAGACAACTTTTTAAGAATAGTATTAATAGTACTCTTCCTTTTTCCATTAATAAATCTTGTTTATTTTGTTTTTTGATTGGTAAATCTTCAAATGCATTGTTCAAAATTAGGTTCAACATTTGAGGATAAACATCTGTCTTCAAATGATTTTTTTTCCTGTACCTGCCATCAATAATATAAAGAAAAATTAGACAATACTTTTAAAACTGTTTTTTTCATAAATGAAACTATAAAAAGGTTATTAGCCACAGATACTGCATGACATCACCTCCTCCAAATTGTGGTCCAAGGATCTGCTGCACAAGAATCACCTGGGATGTTAAAGATTCCTACGATGTTTTCTCCAAGCCTCTGAGTTCACTCGTCTGCAACTGTAGCCCAACCATCCACACAAAGATGTTCCCCACATGATTCTTATGCACATTATAGTCTGAGAACCATTGTGATAGTGGCTAGAATACTATGTCCAGTTGTGGGCAGTGGATAACATTGTATTTCCAAAGTGGCTGTTACATGCAACTTTGACATGAGTTTGCCTCTTTCTGTCCCTAGGCAATGTGGCTGATGTTGCAGAATGATGAGCCAGAGGACTTTGTGATAGCTACCGGAGAGGTCCATAGTGTCCGGGAATTTGTCGAGAAATCATTCTTGCACATTGGAAAAACCATCGTGTAAGTGTACATGAGAGCTGATTGCTGATCCATGGCCAGATGTTTGCTGGCAGGTGTGCACGTGCACTTGCTGTTCTGCCTTGGTTCTGTTTGTCATCTTCTCTTCCTGTAGAGCAGTCCAGGTAGTTTCAGTGTAGAAGAGGAATATAGTTCTTTGCTGTATCCAACCCCACTTATATGATAAATGTTGGTCAGGGTCTAATCCAAGTTTTATTAAAATTTCTTTTATCAAGCTTATTTTTTAAATATTTTCAAAATTTATATATATATAAATTTTTTTTTTTTGCAGTTTTTGGCTGGGGCTGGGTTTGAAACCGCCACCTCCGATATATGGGGCCAGCATCCTATTCCTTTGAGCTATACTTGCCACCCTCAAAATTATATTTATTTTTAAATTTCATTTTTGTTTTTTAAATTGTAATTTTTTTAAAAAGTCTTGATATAAATGCCATCTTCTATGATTCTACTCTGGCTAATTTTTCTCTTACCAGATCAATTTCACAACATTAAATAATCTTTTTTAAAACTTTCACTTTATATTTTTAAAACTTGAGACCATCAAAAACTTACATAAAAGTTTCAACTGCATTACAGTCTTTTTTCTTTGAACTTTGAGAATAAGTTGCTGACCTGATGTCCCATCCCCCTGAACTTTTGTGTGTATTTCCTACAAACAATGACATTTTCCTACGGAAACTTGATATAACCATCAAATTCAGGAAATTCACAGTGATAAATTATTATCATCTAATCTGCAGATTCCATTTGAGATTTGGCAGCTGGGCCAATGCTATAGTTTATACTGAAACAATCCAATTTGAATTGTACACTACATTTATTTGTTTTGTTGCAATATACAAATTTTGAAGGCAGATTTTTACTGGAATATTTGAAAGATTTTTGAGAAATCCTTCATTATAGGTAAAACATTATTTTTTTAATTTGGGGTGTCTTTTTTAGTGTGGTAAAATACAGATAACAAAAAAATTATAATTTTAACCATTTTTAAGTGTACAATTCAATGGTATTAAATACATTCATGATGGGGTGGTCCCTGTGCTCAGTGAGTAGGGAGCAGGCCCCATATACTGAGGGAGGTGGGTTCAAACCTGGCCCTGGCAAAACTGCAACAAAAAAATTGCTGGGCGTTGTGGCAGGCCCCTGTAGTCCCAGCTACTTGGGAGGCTGAGGCAAGAGAATTGCCTAAGCCCAAGAGCTGGAGGTTGTTGTGAGCTGACATGCCATGGCACTCTACTGAGCAAGTGAGACTCGGTCTCAAAAAAAAAAATACATTCATGATATTATGCAGCCATCACCACTAGCCTATTTCTAGAACTTTTTTTTTTTTTTGTAGTTTTTGGCCAGCGCTGGATTTGAACCCACCACCACTGGCATATGGGGCCGGTGCCCTACTCCTTTGAGCCACAGGCACCCCCCTATTTCCAGAACTTTTAAAAATGATTTCAAGCAGAAACTCTGTAACCATTAAATAACTTCTCATTCTCTCTTCTCCCAGAACCTGGTAACCTCTGTTCCATTTGCTGTTTCAATGAATTTGTCTGTTCTGGGTACCTCATTTAAGTGGAATTACATAATATTTGCCCTTTTGTGTTTGGCTTATTTCATTTACCATAATGTTTTTATAGTTCGTTCCTGTTGTAGCATTTCATACCTTTTTTAAAGGGCAAATAATATTCCATGGTTTTTATGTACTGTGTATACTTTGGGTATTAAGTCTTCTGCTGATGGACATTTCCTCCTTTTGGCTAGTATGAGTAATGCCGCTGTATACGTGCATGTACAAATACCTGTTTCAATTCCTGCTTTGAGTTCTTTGAGGTATATACTTAGAAGTGAAATTGCTGGATCATACAGTAATTCTATCTCTTAATTTTTTGAGGAACTACAAACTGTTACATAAGATTCATTTTTATAAAACAAAGTGGACTTTTACTTCTAACCATAATGGAATAATAGAAACCACATTTAACCTTTTATTAAAAAAAAAAATTAGACCTAGACAAAACACATGAAACAACTGTGTTAGACACTGGACAATAGGCAGTACAGGACTGTTTTCCCTGAGAGACAAAAAAGAAATGAGGAGAACGCTGCATTCACTTTGGCTTTCTTCCTGTGGTCATGGTCCGGACCGTGCAGCATAGAGGGGAAGCATCAAGCAGAGAACAGCTATCTTGCTGAGTTGAAAAGGCAGAGATCAGAATTCAGAGAGTCTGAGGTACCTGGACTTTGTGGGGCAGAGTTCTAGAAAGATGGACTTTACAAAGAAAAAGAGCTCAAAAATCTGCATAGAGATCCCCTTGAGTCTTTGCAAAATAATAACATGCATGTATGTAAGAAACTCCACAAGCATGGACAAAGAATCACCTGGGAGCTGGGAGATGAGTGTTTCTCAGAGTTCACCTCAAATTGGAAGACATTCGAGTTTCAACCAGCCATGAGGAGGTGACCTTGTTGATCTCTCAGAAAATGCAGTATGAACCCTAGAAGGGCTGTGCCTCAGGTCTAGGTTCAATCCCTAGAGGATCAGGATAACAAAGTTTCGATGTAAGTTTCAAAAGGATCAAATTGGACACAAATAACTTAGCTTCCTGCCTTTACAAAGGCCAATATTCTTCAAAAGAATATGGAAAATCTAGTCACTCATAAAATTTACCGTGTTCAACATTCAGCCACAAATTAGTAGGCATATCAAGACGCAGGAAAACATGACCTATAACCAAGAGAAAAATCAGTCAGTAAAAACAGACTGAGGAATAATGAAGATGATGATAGGAACACATGAGGATGTTAAAATAACTAGCATAACTTTTTCAAGTATTTTGAGAAAAGCATGAATATTTTAACGAGAAGGAGAATACATTTTTAAAAAACAGCTGAAACTTCTAAAGATGAAAAATTAAGTATTTAAAATGAAAAAATCACTGTTGGCATTGGGAGGTCAGATACTGTAGAAGAAAATAATAGTTAATATAGACATAATCCTAGAAATGATTTAAGATGAAGCATAGAAAGAATAAGACTTGGGGGGAAAAGACTTGTGGGCCACTTAACATGTATAGTTGGCATCCTAGTGGAAAGGTAGGGAGGGGCAGAAAAAAAGAATTAAATAATGGCCATTTTTCCCCAATTTGATGAAAACAGTAAAAATCATAGATCTAAGAGGCATAATAAACTTCAAGCAGAATAAATAGAAAGTCCCACGAGTATGCCTCATACTCAAAATACATGCTGAAAATCTTAAAAGCAGCCAAAGAAGAAAATAATTATTGACAGTAGAGCTCGGGTTTTTTTTTTTACCACTTAAGGAAATAAGCTTTTATAGAACTTCAGGAGTACATGCTTCATTCTACCAAGGATGTGTCTTCTATTTCTTTATTTCGTGACTTGGTCAATTCCATTCCTAAGTCATTCATCCTTATCTGTACACACTGTGGTATAATGTCATGGTTAAACAGCACATGTCCAGTTCCACACTTTCTGGGCTGCTCTCAGCTCAGCAACTTTTTAGGGCAGTTACTTATCCTCTGTTTTTCTGTTTTCCCAACTTGAAAATGGGGATACAGGAGTCCTTACACCAAGGAATGGGATGAAGATTAGATGGATAAGTCGCTTAAAACAGTATCTGACGCATCTGAAGCTCCTTGTAAGAATTTGCTATTAATAAAATGAAGACAACCATGAATTCAAGGGGTCAAGAAAATGCAGAAACAATAAGTTTGGGTAACTGACTATGTTTGGGACAAGAAATAGTAAAAAAAAAAAAAAAAAATCACACTAACATGTCATGCCTACATAACAGAAGAAACTTAGAGCTCTTAGAAGAGGCAGGCAATTGTAGACAGAGGAACAAGCTTGTTCAGTTTTTGTTGTGTACAGCTGGTGGATCTGGTGAGACTTCTCTTCCTTTCTGACACCTGGCCCCTTATGAGAAGACTTGGTCATTTTTTAGAGTTACAATACCTTTTTGCAAATCCATCTCTTAAAGAGCAGATGTCTCAAACTTTATTAGGCTGTGAATCATTTGGGATCTTGTTAAGACTCAGATGCTGGATCAGTAGGTCTGGATGGGGCCCGAGACTCCACATTTCTAACAAGACCCAGGGAGATGCCAATGCTGCAGTTCCAGGGATCATGTTTGGAGTAGCAAACCTGGAAGAATTGTAGAACCTCCAGTTTGAAATGAACTTTGATAGTTACCTTATTTTTGTCATTTGTGTTTTTATCTTTCCCCATAGACTAGGTACTATGTTCCTTAAGGGCAGAATTTGGTGTCTGGTGCTTTTCTATACCTTTCACTGTGCCTAGCACCGTATCAGGTATATAATAAATAAATAGAGACTTTAATGAGTCAATAATGGAAATAGAATTTTTGGAAGCTGAGAAATTTGATTGGAGAGTTTTTCTGGTGTGGGAAGTTCTGCTCAAAAATGAAAGGACTTAAAATTCTAGGACTTACTGTGAACTGTGAGAACAGATCAGGTCCATCTGCAACTGGCTCAGCTCCTTTCCCTTGTTTCATGTTCTAGTCCTCACACCTCCAGTGTGCATAAGATTTTAAGCACAAGCTGAATTTAATTGCAAAGATGTTGAATTTGTCATTTGACAAAGAGAGGTGAGAAGAGTTCTGTGGACTTTCTATTTCTGTCATTAATCGGTCACAGAATGCTCTCAGGTCAGAAAGAGATCCAAAAAAGCAAGTGTGGCACCTTCGTTTCCTTTTCCTATGACTGGAAGGAAAGAGCCCAGAAGATAATCTCCAAAGTATACAAAGTCTCTGGAAATTCTTCTTGTTGCAGGATGACTAAACTGATCATTAATGTGAGATGAGACAAGGCAGGTCACCCAGAGCCTGAGGAGCCGTGGGATTTATTCAGAAATCATTCCCAATCCCACCAATCCCAAACCCATTGTTCTTGATGAGCCAGGTTTTTTCAAATCAACTATTTAATTTATTGAGTAGTTGGCTCCCTTCGAAAATAATAGTAGGTTATAGAAGGTGACAAAGTGAGATTACGTCTCATAAAAAAAAAGAAAGAAAGAATTTCATGTGAGACTTTTTACCTAACAAATGCAATCAGTGGAACCTAACTCTTTGTACCCTCAATGAATCTCAATCAATAATAAAAAAAAAAAAATTAAAGAAGTGTTTTGAGCCATTAACAGTAGAACCAAAATCGCAGAATTCCCCATGAAGGAAAACAGAGAGCAGTTAACCCCCATTTCTCTTTTGGTCTAGCTGAGCTCAAACAGACTACAAGATGTACAAATAGAAAGATTTTTTTTAAGTGAAGAAACTCTGAGTAACAAATTTATATTGTATATGTAACTACCACAGTTTATATTTAAGTGAGTCTAATGAGAAAAATAAGATGTAGGCAATGTAACATCTTATTCTTTTTTTTTGCAATTTTTGACTGGAGCATATGGGGCTAGCGCCCTACTACCAGTGCCCCCTGTAACATCTTATTCTTTAAAAATATGTGTACTATTGTTTTTGTTTTCTTTAGGAATCAAACATGATATTCTATTATTAGGAGTGTTCTGTTACATTCCAAAAGTTGTGAAAGGGTGACATATAGAAATGATTTTTTTAAATGGGAGAAGCATTAAATTTGTTAACAAAACAGAGAAACGTTTAAGTGTAATGAAAGTATTTACATTAGGAAAGAGAGCAAAGCGAATCGACATTTTTAGTAGTCAGAGAGGGCTCGGGGACCAGGGTCTGGGACAGTGCTCCGTCAGGTCCTCTCTCTTTCTGGGCTCCACTGCTCTTGAGTTGTTGCCTCTATCCCTCAGCTTCTCCTCATGGCAGAAGGTATACTTGACTGCATTTCTAGGAACACACTCAGAGAGGACAGAGTCTCTGAGAGCATTCCACGTAGAAAACCCTGAGGAAAGACCATGACTGGCCCTACGAGGGTCCTGTGATCACTTCTAGACCAGTCACTATAGCCAAGGTGCAGCTGGAGTCTAGGTCTTCAGCCTGTTGTCAGGGAGAGAACTTAGGGGTTGGGGGGAAGCCTCACTGGAAATCTGTAGTTTTGTTTGTTTTTTTTTAAATTGAAAAGTAAACTTATTTGAGGTTAATGTGAGGGTACAAACAACCAGGTCAAAATATTTTATTTTGTTAGGTTGGGTCTCTCTTGTGGTTATGTCCCACACAAAAGGTGTGCCAAATACCCCCAACCTATTTCCATTCAATGGGAACACCCAACCCCTCCCCTTCCCTTATTGCCTCTGCCCCTCCCCCATTACTCCTTCCCCAACTTGAGTTGAGATGAGTTTTTCAACTATGTGGGCATGCATTAGATCGTATACTGTCTTCATATTAGTATTGAGAACACTGGATAATTGCTTTTCCATTCTTGTGACACTTTACTAAGAAGAACGTGTTTCAACTCCATCCAAGATGTTACCAAAGTTGTGAAGTCATCATCTTTTTTGATGGCTGAATAGTATTCCATGATATGCATATACCAAAATTTGTTAATCTGTTCCTGAGTTGATGGACATTTAGGTTGTTTCCACATCTTGGTGATTATAAATTGAGCTGCAATAAACAATCGAGTGCAAATGTCCTTATGATAAAATGATTTTGTTTTCTGATTTTTTTTCTGGCCTAGTAGTGGGATTGCAAGGTCAAATGGGAGATCTAATTTGAGTTCTTTGAGGATTCTCCATACTTCTTTCCAAAAAGGCTATATTAGTTGGCAGTCTCATTGACAGTGTAAAGTGTTCCTCTCTCTCCATGTCTGCACCAGCATTTGCAGCTTTGGGACTTTGTGATGTGGGCTAATCTTACTGGGGTTAGGTGATATCTTAAAGTGGTTTTGATTTGCATTTCTCTGATGATTAGGGATGATGAGTCTTTTTTGATGTGTTTGTCTGTCTTCCTTAGAGAAGGTTCTATTCATGTCTCTTGCCCAGTGCTAGATGGGATTGTTAGCTCTTTTTTTGTTGATTATTTTGAGTTCTCTATAGATCCTAGTTAACAAGCCTTTGTCTAATTCATAATAGACAAATATCTTTTCCCATTCTGAAGGTTGTCTATTTGCTTTTGTTGTTGTCTCCTTAGCTGTACAGAAGCTTTTCAGTTTAATTAAGTCCCATTTATTTATTTTTTTTGTTGCAGTTTGCACTGAAGTCTTCTTCATAAAGTCTTTCCCCTGGCCATTATCTCCAAGATTTCTTCCCATACTTTCTTCTAGGATTTTTATTGTTTCATGCCTTAGATTTAAATCTTTTATCCTTCTTGAATCAATTATTATAAGTTATGAAGGTTGTGGGTCCAGTTTTAGTCTTTTACATGTGATTATCCATTTCTCCCAGGACCATTTTTTGAATAGGAATTCTTTTCTCCACTGTGTACTCTTATTTGGTTTATCAAAGATCAGATGACTATAAAATGTTAATTTCATCTCATGGTTTTCTGTTTGGTTCCAAATGTCAGTGTGTCTATTTTTGTGCCAATATAATGCTGTTTTGATCACTGTCGACTTGTAATATAGCCTAAAGTCTGGTAGGGTGATGCCCCCTGCTTTATTTTATTACTAAGAGTTGCCTTGACTATACAGGGTTTTTCCTGGTTCCATATGAAACAAGAGCTATTTTTTCCAAACCTTCAAAGTATGGTGTTGGTGTTTTAAAGGGGATTGTGTTGAATCTATAGATTGCTTTGGGAAGTATAGACATTTTAACAATGTTGATTTTTCAGAGCCACGAATATGGTATGTTCTTCCATTTGTTAATGTCTTCTGCTATGTCTTTTCATAGGGTTTCATAATTCTCTTTGTAGAGATCCTTCACCTCTTTTGTTAGGTACATTCCTATGTATTTCATTTTCTTGGACGCTGCTCTGAAGGGAACTGTGTCCTTGATTAGCTTCTCAACTTGGCTCTTGTGGCATATACAAAGGGTACTGATTTGTGGACATTGATTTTATATCCTGAGGTATTACTGTATTTTTTGATCACTTCCAAGACTCTTGTGGTTGAGTCTTTGGGGTTCTTTAAGTATAAGATCATATCATCAGAAAGAGTCAAAGTTTGATCTCCTCTACTACCATTTGGATGTCCTTTATTTCCTTCTCTTGCCTGATTGTATTGGCTAGAACTTGCAGCACTATGTTAAATAGTAGTGGTAATAGAGGGCATCCTTGTCTAGTTGCAGTTCTAAGTGGAAAAGCTTTCATGGAGTTTTACTCTATTCAGTATGATATTAGCTGTTGATTTGTTGTAGATGGCTTCAATCACTTTAAGAAATGTGCCACCTTTGCCTGTATTCTTAAGTGTTCTTGTTAGAAAAAGATGCTAAATTTTATCAAATGCTTTTCCTGCATCTATCGAGAGGATCATATGATCTTTATTTTTGCTTCTGTTGATATGGTGAATTACATTTGTGAATTTGCATATGTTAAATCAGCCTTGCACCCTGGGATGAAGCGTACTTGATAGTGATGTATAATGTTTTTAATGTATGCTATAATCTATTGGCTAAGATTTATTGAGAATTTTTGCATCTATGTGCATTAGTGAAATTGGTCTGAAGTTCTCTTTTTTGGTTGGGTCTTTTCCTGGTTTTGGTATCCGGGTGGTTTGCTTCATAGAACAGGTTGGAGAAGATTCTTTTATTCTCAATTTTTTGGAATTATTTCTGCAGTATGGGTATAAGCTCTTCTTTGAAGGTTTGATAGAATTCTGGTGTGAAGCCTATTAGACCAGGGCATTTTTTTTTGTTGTAAGATTTTTTATTGTTTCTTCAATCTCAGTGCTTGATATTGGTCTGTTCAAGAAATCCACTTCTTCTTGGTTAAGTCTAGAGATAGGGCGTGATTCCAGGTATTGATCTCTTTCCTCCACATTATCAAATTTCTGGACATATAATTTCTTATAGTATTCAGAGATAATCTCTTGTATCCCTATGGTATCTGCTGTTACTTCTCCTTTATCATTTCTGATTGCAGTTATTAGAGATTTTACTTTTCTGTGTCTAGTTAAGGCCAAAGGTTTCTCAATTTTATTTATTTATTTATTTTTGTTTCATTAATTTTCTGAATAATTCTTTTGTTTTCAATTTCATTTATCTCTGATCTAATTTTGGTTATTTCTTTTCTTCTGCTGTTTGGGATTGGGTTGTTCTTTTTTTGCCATTTTCTTAAGATAATTTGTTTGTTTGTGGATGTGCTGTCTTTCTGTTTTTCAGATGTAGGCATCTAATGCGTTAAATTTCCCTCTTAAGGCTACTTTTGCAGTATCCCACAGGTTTTGGTAACTTGCGTCTTCATTGTTGTTATGTTTGAGGAATTTAACAGTTTCCTTCATTATCTCTCCTTGACCCAACTGTTATTCAGCATAAGGTTGTTTAATTTCCATGCCTTTGTGGGGCAATTTGCATTTTTGTTGGAGTTGAGTTCTACCCTTATTGCTTTGTGGTCTAAGAATATAGAAGGTATAATTTCTATTCTTTGAATTTTGTTGAGGTTTGATTTGTGTCCTAGGATATGATCTGTTTTGGAGAATGTTCTATGGGCTGACAAGAAGAATGTATATTTCTTAGCTTTGGGGTAGTGTTTTGTGTATATGTCTATTAAGCTCATTTGTTCTAGGGTCACATTTAAGTCCTTCGTATCTTCGTTTAGTTGCTGTTTAGAGAATCTGTTCAGTTCTGTCAGAGGGGTATTAAAGTTTCTGGCTATTACACTGTTATATGATAGCATATTGCTCAGACCAATCAAGATCTGTTTCATAAATCTGGGAGCATTTAAGTAATATTTAGAATTGAAGTGTCCTCTTATATAGTTCCCTTGACCAGTATGAAGTGACCATTTTTATCTTTCTTAACTTTAGTTGCTTTAAATCCACTCGTATCTGAAAATAAAATTGCAACTCCTCCTTTCTTCTGATATCCATTTGCTTGAAATATTGTTTTCCATCCCTTAACCTTGAGTTTTGATTTGTCCTTCCATGTCATTCGGTGCATTTCCTGGAGGCAGCATATGGTTGGCTTATGCTTTTTTTTATCCGATCTGCCAGCCTTTGCCTCTTCACTGGGGAATTCAAGCCATTAACATTTACTGAAAGAATTAATAAGTATGATGGAGTTATATTCATCTTATTTTGTGAAAGTCTGTTGCATAGTTTTATCCTTTGAGCCATTGTGGTAGCTAAGTTTTGACCTTTGTTTGTGGGGTTTTACTTTGTTGGTGGTCCATTGTGATGATCCATGTTGAGAATAGTTCTCAGTTTTTCCTGTAGATCTGGTCTTGTTGTGGTGAATTTCCTCAGTGTTTGCATATCAGCAAAATATTTGACTTCTCCATCAACTTTGAAGCTTAGTTTAGCAGAATACAGAATTTGGGGGCTGAAAATTATTTTGTTTAAGAAGGTTAAAGATCAGTGATCATTCTCTTCTGGCTTGGAAAGTTTCAGCTGAAAAGCCTGCTGTCACCTTAATGGATCTGCTCCTATAGGTTAATTGGTGCTTACTCCTGGCTGCTTACAGAATTTTCTCTTTTGTCTTGACTTTGGACAGGTTCATTACAATGTGTCTTGGAGAAGCTCTGTTTGAGTTGAGGTGACCCAGGGTTTGATATGAACAAGAGTATGTTAGAATCTTTAGTGAAACCTGGGAAGTTTTTATTTATGATATCCTCCAATAGGGCTTCCATTCCTTTGGGATGATCTTCTTCCCCTTAAGGGATTCCTATGATTCGTATGTTTGAATGCTTCATGAAGTCCTATAATTGTCTGAGCAGTTGTTCTTCTTTTCTCTCTTCTTTTCTGTCTCTTTAAGTACCTGGATTAGCTTATGAACTTTACCCTCTAGTTGTGAGATTCTTTCTTCTCTATGGTCTTCTCTGTCCTTGATACTTTCTACTGCATCTTCACATTCCCTGATTAATTCCTTCATTTCCTTAAGCTCTGCTGTATCCTTTCTATATTTTTCATGTCTTTCATTCATTTTTTGGTTCTGTTTTTCTACTTTCTAAGTCTGTGGTTTGAATGAGGGAGGAACAGAGTCCTCCCCAACCCAGGATGCTATTGCAAAAGAAGGGCAGAATGGGACATGAGGTGGATAGACAGCACATGCACACCATAACATGCACTGAGTGTTTGGTGCCATCATGGAAATGTGCCAGGAGCTGTGCACCTACTCAGTTTAATCCCAGGCCAGTGCACTCTTGCACCAAGAAGGAAACTGAGGCACAGTGCAGTTAAGTGTTCTTCTCTAGGTCACTAAGCTAGAAGGTGGTAGAGCCAGGATCTGAGGTGAGTATTTTCTGACCCAAGAGGCCCACTTTCCTTTATATAACACTTTCTATCCTTCTCATTCATACTCTTTCAAAAACCTTTGTGATGTGATATGTGCAGTAAAAACAGACCCAGGCATGTGTGCCAGGGAAAGGGAAGCCTCAACCAAATGCCAAGAGAACAAGAGCAGCTATATCTTGGCTTTTGAACTTTCAAGAATGCAAGTTCTGATGAAATAAAGCAAGATTTGAAGGATTTTTCCAATAGTAATTTTCACTGTAATATCTTAAGCTCTACCACTAGAAACAAATTCCCCCTTAAACCACAGCACCTCTCCAGCTCCATGGTGTCCTCAATGTTCTCAAAACTGTCCACAGTGGGTGTTCCATAAGTACTCAACTGAGCACAAGTGGATATCCCCAAAGCCAGCTTGTTCAGAAAGTCCTTCCAGGAATGCCCATTCACCCTGATTTCCCTGGGTCTTGTGATTAGCATGGTGGTAATAGCTAGAGAGAAGCCACTATGCTGTCATCCCTGTCCTACTAAGAAGGAATGATGAGGACTTGAATTCAGCAAAGAGCATGGAGAAAGGAAGGATTGCTTCAAGGGAGACTTAGGATCAGCAGAATTTGGTAAACAAATGGACAGAGAAGGTAAAGGAGAACCAAGGTTTCTAGTTTTATTGGTGGTGCCATTAATTAAGATAGAAAGCCTTCTGTCTTCTTGTGGTTTTTACCTGCTTTATCAGACACATCAGTCAATATCTGGAACGTTCTCACTTTTGCTGTTTTAAGATCTGTGGTCTCTTCCCATTTCTGTACTGTTTTTGAAAATATCTTTTGTAATGTGCACCATGAAGGCTTAATAATTGTGTTACCATCTATATATTTAGAATCAAGACAAATATTCTCTCTTAAAGTCTGTGATATAATTTGAGTAATTTTTGCTTTGAATTTATTAGAAACTAGCACATTAATCATTTTGAGTTTGGGTTAGTAGAAGATATTCAAGGGAGCAAGTCAGTACCCCATACAATCCTGATAAAATTTAAGATAATGTCTGTTAATTAAATTCTCATGCAGTTATATGTAATGAGAAGGAAGCCTTATGACAACTGTGTTCTTCTAAGAGCATTATCAGGTGATTGTTTAAAGGTGGTTGCATTGTTGAAATACTGTTTTGTTTTTCACTTTCCCATCAAGTCATTGCTAAATTCAGAATGTGCAAAGGAAACACTTTTCCTACCATCAGAATGATAGCAGGATAAGCAAAACAGGCAAATACTTGTCTTGACTAATTTTCTGTCATTAATCTTATTAGATTTTAAGAAGAGAGTTGTGAGAATAGCTTGCAACCATCTGAGAACCCACATCTGTTACTTGGGTGTAGGGGGGCATGTTTCAGAGG
The DNA here is from genome assembly GCA_963574655.1 of Perodicticus potto. Lineage (NCBI taxonomy): Eukaryota > Metazoa > Chordata > Mammalia > Primates > Lorisidae > Perodicticus > Perodicticus potto. The sequence continues at coordinate 14,809 of CAUYRH010059827.1, read as the reverse complement.
ATGGAAATATTTGTCATAGTTTGTGCTATTGTATTTACATTTTCAATAAAGACAACAAGGGTAAACTTATTATACATTACAAAAGAAACTCATTTCTAAAATCCTTCTGGCTGGGATAAGAAGCCGTTTCATGTTCATCACAATTCTCCTGTAATTTGATTTAGTTTTCTGGTGGGTGGGATGCTGGACCCCAGGCCCTGAGCCTAAGCCTGAGCCTTTGGTGACTGATTCTGAAGACAATGATAACATTAAAGAAGGAGGGGCACTGGATGCAGGTTCTAGGGTAGGAATCAAGCATCCCCCATGCCAGCACAGCACATCCCTGAGCCTCTGTGCAATCTACACTGATAGGGTATGCTATGTATAAACAGGTCGTTCTAGTCAGCTGCTGTGGATACACAGAATTCTCCCATGATGCACAGTAGTCCTGAGAGGTCTGTGCAGGGTAAAATCACTGTGGTTCTGCATTTTCCCTATAGGACATTTAAACCTTTAGATGTGATCCTTTTAGATCAGCTACCTCTTAGCCCTCTGCTAGCTTAACTCCCACCTCAACCACTTGCTGAATCCTCCTTTGATATCCATGCTGTGTAACTAGGTTGAGTGAAATCTCTGAGCCTGCATGATGGAAATATAACTCATATTCACTCATCACTGCTTAGAGTTTGCCTTTAGAGTTAGAAAAATCAATCATGGTGAGAAAACCTGCACAGAAATGCCTATTCCTGAGTGTAGGTACTATGAGAACTTTCTGGAGAGACCCTAAAAAGATTTGCACTTTCAAGAGCATTCACATTCTATTTAATAAAGATGTTAGAATTTCTTTTTTTTTTTGTTTGAGACACAGTTTCAGTATGTCACCCTCGGTAGAGTGCAATGGTATCACAGCTCACAGCAACCTCAAACTCTTGGGCTTAAGTGATTCTCTTACCTTAGCCTCCCAAGTAGCTGGGACTACAGGCACCTGCCACAACACCCAGCCATTTTTTTGTTGTTGCAGTTGTCATTGTTGTTTAGCAGGCCCTAGCCGGGTTTGAACCCGCCTGCCTCAGTGTATGTGGCCGGCGCCCTAACCACTGAGCATGGGCACCGAGCCAAGATGTTAGAATTTCTATACAAGCTTCAAATTACCATTTAAAGGGTGTCTCTTTCTCCCCCTTTTCCCTCTCTCTCACTCTTTTCCTCCCTTTTACCCTCTTTCTCTCCTCTCCTCCTGGAAATCTAAGCCCTACTTTTATTTATAGTCATGAAATTCTAAGATACTTGGATTTTCAAACCTTGAAAACAAAACTACTGCAGTGCAAGGTGGATAATATGTACCTCCACTGAAGCAGGAGGCCTTTGAATTATTAGCATGTATAGGATCTAATATCAGTCCTGATCTTATGCTGGACTGTGGCATCTGAGGCACCCCTCATTCCATTTCATGGGTGGCTAATACAACTTGCAAGGTAGCATGTCCACTTTAGTTCTTAACTAAGGATCTATTAGAGCCTCAAAATAACTACTGCCTTCATAATTACATAATTAAACATCCAGCACAGTGCCTGACAACTAGTAGATGCTCAATAACTGTGCTCTCTGCCCACCTCATTTATCTCAAAACTAAACCCATTGAAGAGAACCAAAAGATATTTCCTTGCTCTTGAGAAGTACAGAGTCTAATTGGGTGACAGTACGAACACATCATTTGCAAACATCTGTGCACAGATTTATTACATCACTACTGAAGCAGAAATGCCACAATCAAGACTGGAGTGATATCTGTAGAAAGGCAGATGTAAGCTGGCCCTAGTTGGACGTGGGAGATATGATGATAGGTAGGAAGAAGGAAAGAGTTCCAGGTGGGAGGGATGGCATGAGAAAAGGCATGGAGGCAGGAGTTAGGGAATTGTGTGTGGGTGCTGGGCAAACTGACAAGCTGGGGTGGACCAGCCAGACCACATCAGGCTCATCCAGAGATGCCTGCAGGTCCCTCCACTTCCCCTACCACTTCCTACTTCCTTCAGGTCTTAGCTCAGGCATCCTCCCTCACGCCAGCAGTGAGTCTGCGCTAGGTGGCCTCCCAGGCTCTGATAGCACCCTGGCTCTTGGCATCATCCCCCACAACAGACTTTAAGTTACTTAGGGACAGAGACCATGTCTAGCTTACTCATGCCTGCATCCTTAGCACCTGGCTTGGCTTTCTGGCTGGCAAGTGGGTGCTCTGTGACAAGTTGTGGGAGTGGATAAAAGGGAGATGGGTGGACACACTGTGCAGGTAGAGGAGGTGCAGATGCAAAAGGCCCAAAGCTGTGGCTACCACTCCGCCCCCTTACCTGCATTCTGCTGTCTCCAGTAAAGCAGGAGAAGCTCTGCCTGTGTCCTTTGGGGGTGGAGGGTATGCTCCAGCTGAGTTGAAATGAAGAAAAACAAAGGAGGCAGCTATAGCATGTTTAGCAATCCATGTAAATATGTCATAGGAAGATGGAGGCTTGTCTAAATGCTAGCTGGGCATTTGAAAAGTCTTTCATTGCCATTTCCACAAGCTGAGGAAAAAGAAGCACCTCTAGCCTTCTTCTTTTAATTATTTGATCCCTTGATCCCTCCCTCAGTAGGCACCACCACACAAGGCTTTTTCCATTGAGTTCATCTTGCCAGTCTGATTTCCTAGAGATGAAGCATAAGAAAAGACCATTTGAAAGTAGAACCTCTGTATTAAACAGTTTCTCAGTGATACTAATAGAAAGAAGGAAGCAAGGGAAATACTGACCAGGTGACCGCTCTTACTGAAAATGATGTTGGAAGGGGCCTCTCTATAAAAATGGCAGTGTCCTCTGAGAGGGTTCCACGCCCTCTGGCTCATACTGACTATGAAGCTGGGGTACATCTGCGTCCAGGCAGTCCGTGTAGCCAGGGCCTCAGCTAGCAGTCTTGGCCCCAGCACCCCTCCCAGGGACTTCTGTGACTTGTTTAGTTTTTTACACTAGCAGGACTGATACCTGCTGGACTCTTGGTGTACAGATTCAGCAATTAACATTCATGAGGGCCCCATGATATAGAAATCACACAATTAATGTTCAGCCTTAAGAAATGACTTCTATATAAACAACTGAATAATGGGCTTAAATTTTTCTTCTTTTGTTGTAGTTGATTATTCATTGACCACAACATAACTGCTGGGTTTGTTGCTGCCAGAACTTCCTTATATAAGAACAGTTATCATCACTAATATTAATAAAATGGCAGAATCCTGAGCATAAGTAGGGGCAAACCAGTCTCCTCAAGAGCAATGTGAGGGGGCCATACACCTCTGAGATGTTCATAGGCCCAGGGTACACCCTTTAGACCAGCGTTGTCCTTTAAACAGTAGAGTTTATGATTAAAATAGTGGTCCCAGGCATAAAAATTGTACCCGTCCTCATCTCTCCTGACACCCCATAGAGCAGAGGCTCCTCCTAGGCTTGTGGCTCCTGCCCTGTTGCCTCTCAAGCTTCCCTCCTTGGCCCTCCAATATCCTCTACAGCTTCCTCCTTTCTTTAAGATGCCCCCTGGGCATGTTCCTTCCAGGCACTTCCCAGCCTGTCTCTTCCCCTGCTGTGCTAAAAGTCATCCAGGAGTCTCCCCCACACGCTGCCTACCTTCCCTGGTCAGCTCTAGACACACCATCTAAGCAGCTTTCTCTGTTTTGTTTTGTTTTTTACTTCTAGAATATCTTGTTTCACATTGTCTTTTTTTTACATATATAGCACCCTATTCTTGTTTCTTTGGTATCCTTCTTGATAGTTCTGAGGATATTAAAGGTGGTATGTGTGGTGGCTTTTTTGTTTTTGGGGTTTTTTTGTTGTTGTTGCTGTTTTTGAGACAAGAGTCTCACTTTGTCGCCTTCGGTAGAGTCACAGCTCACAGCAACTTCCAGCTCTTGGGCTTAGGCAATTATCTTGCCTCAGCCTCCTTAGTAGCTGGGACTATAGGCACCCACCACAACACCCAGCTGTTTTTTTTTGTTGCAGTTTGGCCCGGGCCAGGGCCAGGGCTGGGGCCAAGTTCGAACCTGCCTCCCTCTGTATAAGGGGCCAGCACCCTACTCACTGAGCCACAGGCACCGCCCTTTGTTTTGGTTTTTAATTCTCTTCCTTTTGCTTTTCTTCCCTTTGCTTGTTCTATGTCCTGCAAGTTGCTTTTTTTCCTATTTGTTTTGATTTTTCTTTCATATATGCAGTTTTCCTCATTTATCTGATAATACTTGGTTATTTGCTTATGTTTAAATTTGGAAGCCTAAAAAGCTTTTGAGAACCTAGTTAGAGCTTGTGACAGTGTCACTATAGGGCCACTGATGACCTGATAGGGCCATTGAATTAGAGAATCTCTGAAGCCCAGAAGAGACTCCTCAGGCCTGGCAGCTCCCTGTGGCTAGGGAGTGGGGTGGTTCTCAGTATTCAGCATATATTCCCTTAATTCCCTCTCAACATGGTGACCCACCTTTCACTGGATCTGCAGCCTTTAGTCCAGCGACCTATCCCAGGGAGAGTGAGACAGTTGCCAAGTGAGGAGTTGGGGAGGGGATTGGGCACCAAACTACATCCCAAGGAGACTTGCAATCAGTCCTCACTTCCTGAACTTTTGGAGGCTTCTGCAAGTGTAAATTGGATCCTGTCTCACCTCTCCAACCATTGGCTTTCTAGGGCTTCTGCTAAATCCTTCAACACTCCTCCATCTGCTTTCCAGCTTCCAGAATTTGGTCTCTCTTATCTCCTTCCTGTTCTACATAATATAAGGCTGTGTGAGTTTGTTCCTTTTTCGAAACAAGTCTGGGGAAGGAGCAAAATGATGGTACAAACCACTATCTTTACCCAGAAGCCAGTGCTTCTCCCAGGAAGAAGAATGCTTTATGCCATTTATTAAATTTTACCTGATGCAGCCTCTTACTTTCACATCCATGCACTAATAAAATAGGCTTTCTTAAGAATAGTTCCTGAGAGGTTTTGTAATATTTCAGTACCTAAGAGGAGTACATTATCCTCCCCCCACTTAGGTCCACTAGTTCCCCAAACTTGATTTATGCGGTTGACTTTGCTTTTGTTGTTCCTTTAAAGGGATTTCTAATGGAGTAGATTTTAATAGCATCCCTTCTCGCCTTATTGTGCTTGATCCTGTTCTTCCTCAGTTCTTTCTATTGCTGTTTAATGCTTAATAGGAGCCAACAATTTATTTTAAAAAATGGAATTATACAGGATCCATGTTCTGCAAGCCATTGATCTAAATTAGTAGATAGTAATTCTATTAATTAGCTGAATCCTCGCCTCTCCATCAAGCCACCATCATTTCATTAACATTGCAGCTCCGCTTTGAGTCATAACATTACTTGTTAGGACAAGTTAGCTGTTACCTTTTATTTGTTAATACAAGTGTTTCATGTATTGTTGTAAGTGAATGTTTTTTGGCCCGTGGCCGAAACTTTTGCTTACTGCCCTCCTGCAGACCTAGTATAAATTACAAAGTGTTTTTTGCCAACTCAGTTCTGCTTTGAGCCATTTCCTAGTTACATTTGATTATTCAGTGTAACTATACTAATTGTAGAGGGCAATGCTCTGCCCTCAGAGACTGATTTGACTGTGAACAAGCATTTCCAAGATGGAAGTCCAGCAGACCACATTCAGACAGCGGCAAGAAGAGATTTGGTGGAAGCTCAGTGCCTAAGTGGCATTAAACCTAAGTCTGACTTTCAGGTTGTACTTAATAAGCGCTTTAGAGGGGAAATAGCCTTCTTTCAGCCTTTTCCCATTTCAACTAGTGTTATAAATCCCAGTGTTAGCTTATGACTAGCAAAGCAGTCAAAGAGAACCAGTAGTAGACAGTAACAGTCAAGTGGTTCCGTCTTACAGCCTGTTGGGTATAAATGGGAATTAAATGCTTTCCTTCAGTTTGACATGATGGGATACCATTAAGGGGGGGGCAACTGTGGCCTGTAGGCCAAATCCCAGCTGAGACCTGTTTTTTGACTGTCCTAGAGATAAAGATGAGTTTTACAGTAAAAAGGAATAGTTAGAAGATAACCATGACAATGATGAAGAAGAAAAGAGAGGGGAGGGTGGATGAACAAGGAAGGATGTGTAACGGAGACTACATGTTATATGTGACAGTAAAGCTTAAAGCATTTACTATCTGTTTCTTCACAAGAAGGGTGCAGACCCTTCTAAAGGACTAAAGTCCAAAGACCCTGCTAGTACCACCTCATTCCTTTCTTGACCCACAAACTCCCACCCACATCAGAGAAAGCTCTCTGAGTCTTTACCAAGGCTTTATCAATTTAAATCTGTGTTTGTGTGTGATTTTTTAAAAGCTGAATTATAAATAGATTTAAATCACCAGTTCTCAAGTCTGTGACATCTGAGATTTACCAATATGAATGACAGTGAAATTATATGTGCACATAAGTCAGCATGACCTGTCATAGACCAAATACCTACCTACAAATGGAAAAACCAGTCAGCCAAATTCTAAAGTGTTTCTGTTAACCCTTTGGCTTCGGTGGAAGTACCATAATGAACGTATCTGCTGGGTATCTGCTGAGCTTGTTTCTCTTTGCGAAATACGAAATGTCAACAAAAATAAAGTGAAAATATGCCAATGAAGAACAGATATCCTGTCATTTACTGAAAGCTTAACCAGAGAAAAGTTCTACTTAAGCAATTAACTTTAGAATTAGATATGTGATTTTTAAAAATCATGAATTAACCAGTTATCTTCCTTTGCCAATATTAGCCAAGATTTGGTCCTTGTCCCTTGTGGTCTTTGTCCAGAATGACATACAGGGGTCCTCATTCTGTTATCTCATTTTAAAACATTTTCAATCTCTGTGCTCCAAAATATTCATTTCAGGTGGATTTTCTAAAAATTTAGCTTGGAATCTATAAGTCCCTTGCTTTGAAATTCCCAGACCTAGATGACTTGTCAAATTGAACTTAACAGCATTAAGAAAGAAGTTGAACCAAATAAATAAGTTAATAGATACTCCTTTTCAAGTTAATGAATTAATACTATGAAAGCCATGGAAAAATAATCAGTTATACGGTTTTCTGTTGTTCAGCATACAGTGCTGATTCTTTCCATGTCATGGGACATTTTTCATATTTATCTTGAGTCCATTAACAAATTCAACACATTAATAAACTGATCATTCCTCAAACAGTGAAATAGTTGCACTTGTTATCAAGAAGTGATGTGCCAGAACATTCCTTTTCCAAAATCATAATAACTTAATGATGGTTCATTTTCAATGATACCGTGACTGACTTAGTCAAGTAACTAGTGTTCTGTTTTTCCCTTCCATTTCCCATGGTGACTCTGATCCAGGGAACCCAAAGAATTGTCCTGTGTTCATAGGATTTGTCTGCAGCTGATAAAGCAAACTAGTTCTAAGGATAAACATTGGTTTCAAACATAAGTCATACTTTTTAACTTCTTTTCATTTGTAAAAAATAAATGCTTTAAATTATATACTTTAGTCTATTATTTGGATATTAGATTATAAAAATCCAGAGGTCAACATTAAGCCAGTGGCTTGATTTATAAAAATTGAGAAGATAAAATGGATGATTAGAATTTTAGTGAGAGAAGCTGTTCTTAAGGCATATGTTTGTATCCTGCACTGTGTAAACTGGAGAACTGTTACTGATGTCACCTGTGGATGAAACTCGAGTCTAAGTAACATCCTAGCTAAGTCACAGGAGGTTATGGTAGAGAGATGCTGATATGAACAATTAGTTATGCACTTTTGGGGAGTTTTATCATCTGAGATTTATTAATGAGGTCCCATCACTGACTGGGGCGAACAGGGGAACATGTATATAATCTAGGGATGAATTGAATGATTAATTAGGATATGAAACTTATTCCCAAATGGAATGTATTGACTTAACACTAGCTATCTCTAAAACCACAAAAGGAAAACAGAAATAAAGAAGGGGAGGAGCAAAAGACATTAATTAATTTGAAATAATTGACTTAATCAAAAACAGTCTAAAGAAATGAAAAATCTTTGAAATTTCGGAAAATTGCCCAATTCCTTTTACTAGCTAATCTGTTCATTTCTAAAGTCTCAGTTTTGAATTCATCATAATTTTCTAAAAGGATAATTCAGTGAGCCCTACCCTTTCAAAACATATCTAGAAAGACTTTGAAAGTCACTGCTGCAGTAATAACAAACTTAAGCATCACCCTGTGTTGCCAGAGTTAATGAGCTTATTGGCTCCTGCAGAGAGAAGGTGGAGCCATCTTGAGTTGTTACAGTGTGGCCAAATGCTCCCAAACAATTAGAGCTGATTAGATGTTTATCTTCTTTACAGGTGGGAAGGAAAGAATGAAAATGAAGTGGGCAGATGTAAAGAGACCGGCAAAATTCACGTGACTGTGGATCTCAAATACTACCGACCAACTGAAGTGGTAAGGACTCTCTCACAGCCCAGTGTGTGGCCACCATCAGACGGTTGGCTGGGAAAATGCTGTCACAGAATGCCTGCTGCAACCTTCAAACTTCTCTGTTCAGCTATCTGGCATCCTTCAGCTGGCATTTCCTAAACCGGAACACAGTGAATTAGATTTGAGAGATTATTCTCACCCTGAAATTCGTTGCTTTACAAAGGAAAAGAATACTAAAATGCACCCAAGGAAATAGGTGATTTCAGAAATGGAGACTCAAAGGCAGATCTGATCATTCCAGTCTCTTGTTCTACTGCCTGGTCCCTGATACCTACAGGATGTCTGACTTATAACACTTTCCTAAGTGTTGGGAGGGTCTAGAGTCAAGATTTCTAGGATCTGGCAGGCCTGCCCACTCTCTAGCTTTGCCTGTGAATGCACATAGGTGCACATGTGCACACCCCCAGGCATGAGTGCACAATCATACACACCTAAGCCATAAAGACTCCCCTACAGTTTTTAAGACTTAGCTCAGCAGCCACCTTGTCCATCAAGACTTCCTTGGCCAATATGCCACTACTAATGAGATTTCTAGTCCTTCCTCATATCCATGTTGTAGGTTCTGCATGACTCTATTATAATACCCATTACAATTTATTACAGTCATTCTGTATCTTTCTCTTATTACCAAACTGAGAATAGGGACCTTTTAAAATACCTTAGACTATAACAATGTAGATGCTTAATAAACACTGAATTATTAGTAGATAGATGGATGAATTTCTAAGTATAGAAGTTCCTGTTTTTAAAAATGACCTATAAGATTGTTAAAACATAGTTGCCTCCTTGGTGTTATTACTTTAATCTGGTCCACCCTCACTATGGTGACAAAACTCAACAGATTAAACATACCTAAAAATAATAGAAAGCATCATCTTTAACGAGAAATATTTGAGCATGATTGTAACTGTGAAAACAGAATCTGTTTGAACCTGTTCTCCCTGTGTTCTGAACCAAATTCCTATCTCTTGTACAATCTCTCCAAAATTAGGAAACCCTCAGTGGAGAACGAATAGGTCATCATTAACCAACCACCCTTTAAAATGTCTGATTTCAAACAGAAGCAAAAACTGTATTTAGTGTACTCTGACAGGAGGAAATAAAAAGGAAAGGAAGTAACCAGTGCTTGGGAGAGGTAGGGCTATGGGGCTGTGTATTGTCCTGGCCCAGGGCGTGGCCGGGACTCTGACACAGCCAACAATTGTTCCAGTGTTAATGGGGAGTGGGTGTGCCCAGGAGAGGATGTGCACTGGCCCTGGGGGAGGAAGATGCCAGCCACTCTGTTGCTGACACAGCACAGGCCAAGCAGGAGCCCCGGGCCGTGCTGCCATTTGTTTCCGTGCCATAATGAGGTGCCACAGGGGTTTCTTTTTTCTGGAACATTGCACAGATCACGTATATGGGCAAATGCATTTCTGTGCTCCCAAGCAAAAGTGGTCCTCTTGGAGTGGAAAATTTACTAAGCCAACAGAAACCACATTTCTTCCAACAACTTAAATGTGTCTCTTTCCCTCTCCAACACCAAAATAGTTCAAAAGCTAGGAAGTCATTAAGAATGGCTTGTCTGTCATTCTTTCTTAGGCAAGGTGTGGGATTGATAAGGACACAGAACAAAAGAATTCACTGAACAGGAAAAGGACCCTCACACTAACAAGACTGTTCTTGAATCCATATCGACCCCCTTTCCTACTGCAACCGATACTGTATCCCTCCCGTTTCTTTTGTTCATTCAAATGCTATCATACCTGTCCTGCAACACTGTTGACTCTAGCATTGTTTGAATATAAGAGGGGTATCGAATGTCATATGCTTGCTTTATTTTTCCACCAGTCTCTCCCCTGAGATTCCCTTTACTATCTGATTTTGGAACTGTATTTCATCTTTCTAGGCCTCTAGTCTGAGTTAATTTTGTTCACTCTACTTCAACTTGAATATTCCACTGGGCCAGATTTACTTGTATACTGAGACTAAACTTTTCACCTCAGTCCTTAGAACAAGAAGTTTTCCTAAAACTTGGAGCAACTTGACAGTCCTATGTTGAGTTGCCTCAGGGGTGAGAATATTCCTCCAGTTGAAAGGTGACCAGAACTGGAGACTTGTAAATGAGCTTTTACTTAGGTGTGGGGTCCTACCAGCCAGCAGCATCTGAAGAGTCATTTTGCATGAATCCCGAAGGGCATAAGCTCCTCTAAGGTTTGTCACCATTCAGTGTAGGGAAGATGTGGACTCCTCCCACCTCTAACTGCGTCCTTCCCTTTTCCATGTCAGTCCGACCTGCATGTGCCAGAGGCTTCTTCTCATGCTTCCTGGGATTCCATAAAAGTATGTTCTCTTGATCAGCTTTGTTTTTCTGCCCCAGAGAATCTGTAGCACCTAGGAACACTTGAAGCCAAACACTAGATCTTTGAGAACAGGGACCTTTTCAAAAGACCTTGGACTCTAACAAGGTACATGCTCGGTCATATGGTTCCAGGATGACTGATCGAGGAAAAAAAATAACCAAAAAGAAACCTTGGGAAAATAAAAGTGATGAGGATACATCAGGTCTCAGAGTATCAATATTTTAAAGCAAGACTAAAGGAAAATAGTACTTGAGCTGTGTGCCAGTGAAGACTTCTTCCTTGAGTGTAGTTTTCCATACATGCATATAGTGATACACAGATTTATTGCATAGTATGTTCATTCCTAGAGGGGAAGTAGAATGATGCTTTAATGTGGGGGCTTGGGCCAGACTGCCTGAGTTCTCAACCTTTCTGTTACTAGCTGTGTGACCCTTGGCAAGTTACTTAACTTCTCAGTGCCTCTGTTTCCTCATTTTAAAAAAATGGGGTTAATAATTCACTAAATATGTATCAAACACTGTGCTATACTCAGAGAATACAATGATGAACAAGAAAGACACAGTCTTCACCCTCGTAGAGACTGCAAATATAGAGGTGATGCCAGCCGCAGGAATTCCGTACCTTTGGAGAAGTAGAGTGTCATTAGTGAATTGTGCAGAGTAACCAATCAAAAGTAGATAACAAGGGGTAATTGGGGCCTCTAGTAAATGCTAATATGTAATTTAATATGTAATTTAATTTCCATCTTACATGGAAATAAGATGTAAATAAGAGAAAATTGATAATGTAAAAGAACCACAAAGATGTCATTTCATTTGAGAATTTTTAACTTGGAAAATTCACAAAGGAAGGATTAATGAAGTATTGATCATTATGTGCCAAATGTTTACATAAAATGGCCAAGCCACTAAAAAAGGACAAACAAAGCAACCTTTTTTTTAATGCAGAGTATTTTAGAAAATGATATACGGACACATTCACAGATCAAAATCAAGTATTTTTCATGAAAAATATTTTGGTTTAAACTCTACTAGCTGATACTTACTAAGTTTTTTTTCTTTCTATACTATCAGTCTTTAACATTCATTTTTTTTCTCATTTTATTTCTAATAACCTTAGTTGTGATTAGTTTTTGTTTTATTTACTTAGATATATTTATTCCTAATCTTTATAGATATTAGAAGAAATCATGGGTTAAAATCTTGAACAAGACAGCAGTAACTTCTAAGAAGCCCAACAAGCCAGTTAAAACAACACCTTTTACTGTTTCCCTTCAGTGAAAACATGTGGCCTGTTTCTAATCACATTACCATATGCTTGTTGAGTTGTCCTACTCACCCCCCGCAAACTTTTCCTAATATTTTTCTGTAAATGATGTTAAGTTAAATGGTCTATAATTGCTTGCTCTATCGCACAGCCCTGTTTAGAATAATGATATGTAACACTTTCCAGACCTCAGGAATCTGATCTGTCATCAGAGGACTTGTATAAATACTAGTTAGAGCTTCCTTCAGCCCTGTCTTTGTATATTTGGGGGTGAAAAGCCACAATGTGTTCACCAGGCTGGCCTTTTGTCCTCAAACTGTCCCCCTTTCTCTCATAGCTGTTCTCACCACCTTCCATACTTCCCCTCCCAAAGCAGGAAATTAGATCCCCTGCTCTATCCTGCATCTGTGCTGTCTGCTCTGTTAGAAGCCAGCCCATCCCTCCTGGTCTGATCCTTCTGACCTCTGTGGCTCTAATCCTCCCTCCACTCCTGTTCTTCTTTGCTCCTTCCTCTAACTGGTGGGAGCTGAGACCAGAACATACAGAGCAGACTGAGGGTGCCTTTCTTACTGTGCTCCTGGACCTGTAGAAAGAGGGACTACTTGTTCTGTAAGGTTCCTTGTGATGTTAATATTCTCGTATCGTCTGTTCTCACAATGATCGGACCACAGTGGTGAGGAATGCTGTCACTAATGCCTGGTCATAATGCTTCCTCTTTTGTAATTATTCTCTGAACTTCTTACTACTTGTATTTTATAAATAGTTTATATCTCTGAATCACTGTTTATATAATTTTAAGCCTCCCTCTTAGTCTCCTCATACTAATCTTTATATCCTTCCTTAATCACATTGGCCTTTCCTGCCCTTTTCCTTCCTTGGACTTAACCAAGAGAGCTTTAAGTTTCAATCTCTCCAGTTGATTCTCAAATATTCAACTGTATGTTTTCCATACTTCAGAAGATCCCATACAAAAACCCCAGGAGCATATAACATTCCTCCTGAAGCCTGCAATCTTTCCTTGGTTGCTTTCCTCTCTGAAGAGCATTTCATATCTAATGAAATAGTAATTGTGTACTGATTATAATACCCCCAACCTCTTTCTGTTTTTCCTTGAAGGTTCTTTTCTTATGATCAGGTCTGGATTAGAATTATGTCATCAAAGACTCAAAAATCTTTATAAATATATATAGGCATATACCTTTCCTTATTTAAAAATATTTTTTGTACTTGTACTTAAGACTCTCTGGTATTCTTAATGTAGATGTTTTTATTTCTAGCACCAACAGGGAATTCCTATAAAATCTGTACCTCTTTTTCAAAAAGCTATCCAGGTAATAACTATCCTCTCTATAATCATAGGGTTTATTTCCTGACATCTACAAAGTAAGTTCCAAAGTCATTTTATTATCTTAGGAATTTGTTTTAGCATTGGCAGCTTGGAAGAACAATTAGTAATTGAGCTCAGCTTGTACCTAAATTAGTGATAATATAGTCATAATTCTATACCAAAAGTATAGAATTGCTTATGAGAGATCCATCCAGCCCCAAAGTAGTTAGCTATTCCATCTTTAATTTTTATCCTTAGCCAATGCTATCTATATTCTGGAATTTTAAAAATCCTTATTTGCTGTTTGTCTTTTAACAAATCATCAATGCTTTTTCTGTTCCATCAAGTGGTACTTATCTTCTAATATAACTACAATTTAAAAATCTCTATTCATGGAGATTTCATAGAAAATACCTTCTATAGTTTCCTTCCTTCACCTGATTCTGCTTCATGTTCCCAATAAGTTTAGTTATTCCTTACCAAATTTGATTTATTTTTTCCTAGCACATTCTTCACTTGGACACGATTGCTCTCCAGTCAGCAAATATTCTAGGTCTACCAAAATGGGGCCTATGTATTTCTCCTCTGGGCTATGGTCTGCCTTTATAAACTTGCCCTAATACCTCCTGTTACCTAACCATCCACACCCATGGCTCATGCCAGACTGCTTTCCTCATTCACCATGACATCTGTGAGCAAAGCTGAGAACTCATCTGGCTACTCTTGTCATAAACTTCCAAGGTGATGTGTCCACAGCTTATGTCCTTACTTCCTAATGTGGTAGCTCTAATCTGCCTACTAGACATTTATTCAATGCCGAATGTGATTGGCTTATCAGTAAATACCTGGTTCCAATCAGCTGTTGTTCAGAAATAGGAACTTCCCTTAATAGCAAGATGCAATTCGCAGTTTATAATGCTGTCACAAATTTGCTAGCTTCCTGGGTAAGTCATATGGGCACAGCTCCATGAAAACTTGGGGTAAGAACATCTAAACTAAAAATGAGTAGTAGTTATATAGGTACTAAAAGATTCTCCAATTTCTAGGATTCATTGTAAGAATCTTTAGATAGTGTATTCACCATGTATATTCAAAATGTAACTGATTTACATCCATTATATAAAATATATGATTGAGATCTTCAAGATTCAGTTTGAACAGAATGTTTATTGAATATTTCATTACTATGGAAGTAAGTTCCAGTAATACCAAGAAATAGAAAGATGCATGAGATAAGATCTTTGTTTGGTGGCTCGGCGCCTGTGGCTCAACGGGCTAAGGCGTCAGCCACGTACACCTGAGCTGGCGGGTTCGAATCCAGCCCGGGCCCGCCAAACAACAATGATGGCTGCAACCAAAAAATGGCCGGTGTTGTGGCAGGCGCCTGTAGTCCCAGCTACTTGGGAGGCGGAGG
>CAUYRH010059826.1:0-15927 GCA_963574655.1 Perodicticus potto | reverse complement strand
AAGTATTTCATTTTCTTTGGGGCTATGGTGAAGGGAGTTGTGTCCTTAATTAACCTCTCATCTTGGCTGTTGTTGGCATATACAAAGGCAACTGACTTGTGGACATTGATTTTATATCCTGAGACATTACTATATTCTTTGAAGACTTCCAAGAGTCTTGTGGTTGAGTCTTTGGGGTTCTCTCTGTATTAGATCATATCATCGGCAAAAAGAGAGAGTTTGACCTCCTCTGCACCCATTTGGATGCCCTTTATTGGAAGTAGACAATGTTAATGTGAAATATGTTCAGGCATCAAGATTTATGGTACTTCAATTTACTTTACCTTCCCTTTTTCTTTCTCTCTCTGCTCTCTCATTAGGGGTTTCCATAAACACAAAGATGCTGTATCTTTCCCAAGTGATTATACAGTTATCTAGTTAAGAAACAAAGGAATAAAAAATTTTTAAAGTTATTTCCAGCAATAACATTCTGTGTTAATTTTCTTATTTTACAAATAAATTTTAAATTCTGAAAATGTAGTTAAATTTGTGGATTGAAAACAGTGGAAAACAAAATCAAGCAATAATCACTCTTAATGCTTTTTTTGTGTAACAATGAGAGAGCTAACACGGGTTGGGGGGAGGACTAGCAATTTGCTTATTTTCCCCTAAATAAGGTATGAATATTCAGCTGAGCCACCTGCCTTTTCTTTTGACCAATACAAATAGAACTTCACACATTAAAGCCCCAGGTAATTTGCCATTGATATTTGGCAATTCTGGCTTAAGTCATTGAATGAATTTCTGGGTTAATTACATGTGGAGGGTTTTTTCTTTCTTTCTTTTTTCTTTTCATTTTTCAATTTCTAAGTTTAATTTACTATTTTGTACAGATAATATAAATTTCAGGTACATAAGAAAGGAACAAAAAAATATGCATGCCTCCTTCTTGAATTTTGCTTTATCTGTCTCTTACCCATTACAAGAGTGTAGGAAGTTGAGGAAACTGTGGGCCTGTTTGTTCTTGAGTGGTTGATCATTTATTTAATTCACTTTGTGATTACAAGATATATTATATATTTTCAATACCCTTTTCTCTTAAAAAATCAGAACATGGTTTAACCAGGTCTTTTATTTTAGGGTATCTCACATGGCTACATTGGAGATATTGGCCAAGGATGGGGTCTCATTTGAGGCTTGACCGGGGAAGGATCAGCTTCTAAGCTCAGATGGGTGTCAGTGGGATTCAATTCCCTCTCAGTTTTCAGAGGAGAACCTCAGCTTCTTGCTAGCTGTTGTCTGGAAGCTTCCCTTTGACCTTGACACGAGGGCCTCTCAACATGGAGGTTGACTTCATCAAGAAGGATGTTACTCTCTTATGTAACATAATCACAGAATTGACCTCCTATCACCTTTGCTGCCTTCTGCTGTTTAGAAGTAATTTTCAGGCTCAGTGCCTGTGGCTCACGCGGCTAAGGTGCCAGCCACTTACACCTGAGCTAGTGGGTTTCAAATCCAGCCTGGGCCTGCCAAACAACAAAAAATAGCTTGGCGTTGTAGCAGGTGCCTGTAGTCCCAGCTACTTGGGAGGTGGAGGCAGGAGACTTGCTTGAGCCCAGGAATTGGAGGTTGCTGTGAGCTGTGATGCCACAGCACTCTATCCAGCTGTATCCAGGGTGACAGCTTGAGGCACTGTCTCAAAAAAGAAAGAATCAATTTTCATGGTGCCCACACTCAAGGTAGGGGATTTACATGAGGGCTTGATTAGCAGGATGCAGGAAAAATTAGGGACTATGTTAGAGTCTGCCAACCACACTCGTCATGTGATTCTGATGCAAATACGGTTTTGAAAACACTGAGCCACAGACTTCAGGATGCAAAACAAACAAAGAGCAAGGATGAACCTTAGAAGGCAGATCTCAAAAACTTTGAAAACACAGGATACATAGAACTGGTGATTGTTTGTATGAGGGTGGGATTGAGGAGGTAAGAGCCTAATTATCAAGCTTTGGACTTGATTGTTGAGTATATAGTGATGCTATTATCCAAAATAGGAAGTAGAAAAGAGAAACACATTTTTTAAAAATGATAATGGATTCACTTTTATATCTGTTAGAAACGAGGTATTTATGGGTTTTGTTATGAGAAACTATTTACAACTTTGAAATAAAACCCTAAAAAACAGAGATGGTATTTATTCTCAGTGATACATAGTGCCATTGTTTACCAAGCCCAAGAAAGGTTGATTTCATTATCTAGGAGAATGTTATTCCTTCATCTTGCTATTTATAACTAATTAAAAGTTCCATATTTAGAGAGTGGAGTTGCAATAATTTCTCCCCAGTAGAAAGATAACCCAAAGGCTGTGGGTTAGTTTGATTTTGCAGTAGTACAGTCAGCACTTTTACGACTAAATCAGCAATCTGATATATCTTCATAAAATTGACTACAAATAGCCAGATGCTCAAATGCTTTCTGAACTAACCTCTCTTTCACTGTTTCATCATTTAATAAGATGAAGAAAATATTTGACGCATGCTGTTTATATTTGCATGAGTCATGTTGTTTAATTTATTTTTACAATTGAAAAAAAATCATTCTGTAGGCAGGTTCTGGAGGTACTGCCAAGAGGAAAGATGCCCAAGTGAACTCAATTAATGGAGCCAATGAAACTGCACTGCCTAAGGGCCGTGGGTCTATCGCTCTCTTTTTGCTCCGGAAGTGGCAATCAAACTTTTCCTTGGCTTGGCTGGATGATTTCTCTCTGGGCTTTATTTCTACTACTTTGTTACTTTGTTTTTGTTCCTGGTTCTTGTCTTTCTTAGAGTCTGATTCCGGTTCACACATAGGAAATGTTATTTTTCAATAATGGTGACAATAACCAGAAAAGTAGTTTTGTGATACCTACTAAGTTAACTGAGATCATTCCCTGTTGTATGACAGATGATAGAGGATTTGCTTTCTAATTATTTTGTGCTGATCTATCTGTGCACACGAATAGATTAAAGAGTCATTGTGCATACACTAGAAATGAGAGCATCTCTTTGAGGTCTGGAGTTTCAGTGTTTTTGTGAATCACTTTACCCATAGCTGAGGTTTAGAGCTGAAGCTGTAAGTTATGTGCTTGCACATCTGTAATTGAAAAAATATTTTATCTTTTGTATCAGTATAAAGTATTTCCTACTTCCATTAAGTACTAATTAATTAGATTTTAAAGTTCCTCTAATTAAAGAAGCTCCCTTGTAATTAGTTTATAGAGAATAATAAAACTAATATAAATCTCATATTCCCCCACATATGTAGTAAATAAAGAAATTGAACTTTTTGTATAGACCTATGTTAGACTTTTAAGGAAAAGTTTTCTTTTCACTAATGGCTAAGAAATATGTTATATATAAGAATCTAAGTTCACAGAATCAAGGTAAATACTTAGATAAATCCAATTACTTGAGTAAGTTCTGTTTAAACACAAGCTATTTTCAAACTCAAAGAAATAGGGAGTAAAAGTGTTACCAGTGATCAGGGATTTGGAAATTAGGGAGATACTGGTCAATGACACAAAATTTCAATTGGACAATAGAAATAAAATTTAAAGTTCTGTTATATATCATGATGACTATAGTCAATAATAATACATTGTATACTTGTAAATTGTTAAGAGAGTAGATTTTAAGGATTGATGTCACAAAAGTGTTAAGTATTTGAGGTAATAAATAGGTTAGTTGGTTTCATTCAGCCATTCTACAATGCATACATCTATCAAAACACAACGTCATACACCATAAGTCTATATAATTTGCCAATTTAAAATATGAATGAACAAGCAAATTCCAACAGCTATATGGCTTTTCCTTGATATGATTTGTGGGGGTTTTGATATTAGTTAATACTAGTTCTTCTGATTTTGTCATATGCTTTCCTAATCAAATTAGCTAGAATATTATTCTTGATCATAGATAATATAAAATTGTTTTCATCTTAATTGAATCACAAGTCTGACGAAGTGTTTTATGTCAACAGAGATCATGTTTCCTAATGTGTTAGCTTAAAGCATGATAACCAAGATTTAACCTTGAACTAATATGAAGTCTAGTTAATAACTAATCTTTGAATCCCTGGATCATTTTTTGACTAAGAAAGGATACTGATACCTTATTCATAGGGCACAGATTTTAATCTACATCACTGCAGTTACAGAATGGCTATACTTGGGGATATTGTTAATAAGTGTGTATTGTTATTCTTGTCACTTTTCAGAGGTGTAAAAGTGATATGTGTGGCTTATCACGCCTTTGATTATTGAGAAAACAAAAGAAGAACACATCTCACTCACCTCTGAGGAAGCTAATAATCCTTACAATAGATGGTGTTGCTGTCTTCTAAGCTTATTTAAAGTATCCTAATTCACACTGATTAAATAAGCAGCCAGTTATTGTTTACCAGGTACATATGGAGACATATGGTCTTCTCTTAGGTGGCAAAAAATTTCTGGAAACTTGTATGATTTCTGTTATTTCTAGGTAAAATCCTCAATTTAGGAAAAAAAATGGATTTCCTTAATATTTAAAACTAACTTTGAGATGTTCCACAGTAAGTCAAAAACATTATTCATTCAAACTTGAAAAGGGAGATCTGGAAATAATTAGGTTTTTGTTGTGCACCATATTTCCTAACTTGCTCTAATAGTATTGTAGGTACTCCCATGGGAAGAGTTTTTAAATTAATGAATAATTTTATGTGGCCAAGATATTGCTACTATACATTTTTCAAAGATTACAGAATGGATTGGAAATGTTTTAAAAACCTCACTGATCGTAATATGTCCTTAGGTTCAGTGGAAAAACATTAAAGATATTCTTATAAAATATCCAGTAGGGTATTTTGATATGGTTGGTTGTAGCAATAAACAACCACACCGGTCTGTCTCATCTGCAGCTGCAGGCTTTATTCTGTGGCTTAGAGCCCGGGTATAAGCTCAGATTAGAATTTTTGTCTTTAGCCAAGAACAGTCTCAGAGCTTTAAGGAGAGGACTGTAACAAAAACTTAACAATTGACAGTTCAAAGAATAAACTCTCACTTGCAGATTCACAGGCTCACTCACCTTGTGTGGCTTTTAGATTGTGCCTGTAGAGGGAGTCGGCATTTCCAGGACTCTTTTTATTCCAGAGGCAGATGACTTCATGATCCAAGGTCCAATAGGACAAAAACTAAGTGCAGCGGACTGAATAAACTAAGTGACATTCAATTTTGATAATGTGTTTGAAATATTGTTGATATTCTGTTTAAGGTTTGTCTTCTGAAGAGTATGTATGTAGGCTGTTTCCTCTCCTTAGCTTTCTCACTTAGGTAGACCAGGCATCTGAAAAGTGAAATGAGATATGTTCGTTAAATGATAACTGATTTTTACTTATGGAAACAAAGATTTTGACTGAATCCTTTACTTTTCATGGCAGTGTACGAGGTTGGACAAATAAGTTTACAAGCTCATCCTACGTGTACTCCCCTGGTCATCTGGAGACTACAGTGATATTCAGCAATGAGGTATGTAACAGTTTTTCTGGGACAGGTTCGTGCACTTAGTTGTCCTATCTCATGCGATGACAGCTCTGATACCCATTCCAGTAGAAGAGTTTAATAGTTGCTTTTAATGGTGAACTAGAAATTGGTGCTGGTGCAGAGCTTCCCAAGGGGAGTAAGTACTTCAAGGGTGACCATGGTGAGATTCACGGTATGTAGCACTTTTCTAGGATGAGTTTGTGAACTTAATTGTCCAGCTCTATAGTTACTTGCATAGATCGCATAACAATCTGTATGATATTTGTACAAATTTATTGTGGAATAGAGGCTATCATACATTATAATATTTGAGAATAATTCTTATTCAAATATGACTTGAAACGCCAACAAAAACTAAGAAATAATGATTGTACTTAATATGTAGAACAACAGCCCATACAGCCAACTATAGAAAACAGGCCTGGGATCTCTTTTATGGGTTGCTCCCAGCTTCACAGGTCATTCCTGGCAGACATAGTATATATAATACTTTGGAGGATTATATACACTCCTCTAAAGGAGGGAGAAATTCTGTCAAATTTTTTCATAGGTTTAGATACTGTACTAGGCTTTGTTTTTAGGCTTGGAATAAATACAAATAGCATGGGCTTTTCAAAGTCTAATCTGAGATATCTGAAATAAAACATTTCCAAGTGAAAATTGTTTCTTTAGCTTCAGGAATTATGCAATACTATGTGATGCTAATCCAGTAAGAATAGGTCCAAAGAATGAACTTTGGATTTTCAGGGTAAAAGAGACTTGAGAAAGTGGAGACAAAGAAGAAGCCAGTCTGTCCAGGCATTTATCTGGGCACAAAAGGAGAAATGTTGTATGGTGACTAAGAGTTGGATTCAGTGTCAAGACAGGGATTTTTTTAAAAGATAGATAGAACCTGATTATGCCTTGAAAGGATAAAATGAATAATAATCAATCCCTGAATAAAATAGAACAAGATAAGGTCAAGAGCAAAAGAGAGGTATTACCCCTCAACTACATGAAAAGCTCTACTCTGAGTTTAGAGGGGAGATGGAAGAAGAAAATTGACGTAGATACACTTTTGGGTGAGAAGGTAGATGAGATTACTAGGGATAAAAGTTACAGGATATGGATATTAAAAGGATTTGTTGTTTAAAATTTAGATTCAGTAAAAAAGCTGCACTCAAGGATACAAAAGGCCACATGTGGCCCCATGACCTCAGATTCCCCACCGCAATGGAACCAGCTTATTATGCAGAGTAATTTGGAAATTAAACTCACATTTTTCCTTCTCTGCCATGTGGCTATAAACTCTCCCATGAAGCCATACATGTGTGCTGAAGAAGAGGCCTTAGGTTAGCCAAGTGGGCACACAGTGCATAGAGAGCCCAAGCTAATTGCTTACTCAACTTGTATTCCCATTACTTGTGTATCAAGGACAAACAAGCTCCCGTGAACCTCTTTTATAAGGGCACTAATCCCATTATGAAGGCTCTGCCCTCATGACCTAATCACCTACGAAAGGCCCCACTTCTTAATACCACAGCCTTCAAAGTTAGGATTTCAGCACATGAATTTTGGGTGGATACTGAAGTTTAAACCATAGTAAGGGCATTGTCCTTTATGCCTTTTTAGGGAAGATACTAAAGGGATCAGTAGATAGTTGGCACATCCTATATGCATGCCAACATTTATTTCTCCTTTACTCTTTGAATAACACTACTGGTGGACATTCTAAAGGGGTATGCTTTGCAAATTTGTGTGGGGTTTTTAATCTGCTCTACAAAGTTGAGTAGATTAGAGGGGATTTCTGCCATTTAGTAGGTCAGTTCAAGACATTCTAGATATCCTGAAATGTCAGTACAAATCCTCCGTGCAGTAAGTTATCTGTGTACTGAGTAACTTTGATTGTACCATAGGGTAATTGTGCATCTGAAAGCCTACAATTACTCTGTGATTGAGCCTGGAACATACCTTCCTGTCATGCACAAAGTACAAAGTATTTTTGCACAGTTTTAAACACTCTTGACTTCTCTAGTAATACAAAGATATAACATTTAAAATAATAGTGTAGGGCAGAGCCTGTGGCTCAAAGGAGTGGGGCACTAGCCCCATATGCCTGAGGTGGCGGATTCAAACCCAGCCCTGGCCAAAAACTGCAAAAAAAAAAAAAAAAAAGAGGTAAAGTCTCCATCTTTAAGGGTGGTGCCTGTGGCTTAATGAGTAGGGTGCTGGCCCCATGTACTGAGGGTGGCCAGTTCAAGCCCAGCCCCGGCCAAACTGCAACAATACAAAAACAAATAAATAAAAATAATAATAGTGTAACTTGTTTAGTCTTCAACTTTACTAAGAGTTGCTCAGCATTTTGATAAATCTCTTCACTGACTTTAGACTGCTTAATGTTTCCAAATCACTAATAAAACATTAATTCCATCAGTTCACATTTATAGGTATTACTATCATAGAAAATTTATCTGTTGCACATACTTTATTTTTTGTTTTTTTGTTTTTTTGAGACAGAGTCTCACTATGTCACCCTGGGTAAAGTGCTGTGGTGTCCCAGTTTACAGCAACCATAAACTATTAGGCTTAAGCAATTCTCTTGCCTCAGCCTCCCGAGTAGCTGAGACTACAGGCGCCTGCCACAACACCCAGCTATTTTTTTTTCTTTTGGTTGCATTTGTCATTGTTGTTTAGCAAGACCAGGCCAGGCTCTAACCCACCAGCTTCAGTGTATGGCCAAGCGCCCAACTCACTGAGCTATGGCCGCCGAGCCTGTTGCACATATTTTAAAATGTTAAATATAAAAGAAATTATCAATCTATAAGCAAATATTTAAAATTTAATTTTCTACTTTCATATACAAATAGAAAGTTATTAATATGCTACTCCAACCCAGAAACATGACAATGTGAAACTTAACTGAAGATTTTACAAAGATAAAAGGCTCATGAAAAATAAAATATATATATTGTAGTCCCCAGGCTTAAGGGAAGAGCGAGAAAAGTCAGTTTTTCCTGGAAGAGTGAAAGAAAAATCTAATCAGAAGGATAAGAATTTTATTATTTTTTACAAATTAAGAGAATCACAAAATTTATAAGCCACACAAATTAGTAAAAAATTAATCTTGCCATGATAAGAAATACAGTGATGAAAGAAAATCAAAATAAAATAATTTCATCTATTCCAGTGAGCAATTATATTGTTTCAAGATGAGGAAAGATGTAGAAAATCATCCGTGCAATGAACTGCATTTAAACAAATTTTCTTGACAAATAGAAGTGAGCATTCTTCTGTTAAAAGAAAAGAAAAATTGTTCCCTAATTGCATATGT
The DNA here is from genome assembly GCA_963574655.1 of Perodicticus potto. Lineage (NCBI taxonomy): Eukaryota > Metazoa > Chordata > Mammalia > Primates > Lorisidae > Perodicticus > Perodicticus potto. Next base: position 7,081 of record CAUYRH010059826.1, on the reverse strand, counting down.
AAGGTTTATGAGGAAGACAAAATTCACAGAGGAAATGTTATTTTTAAAATTACTGACAGCAGCATTTCTGCTTCTATGTGGCAGTAACAATGTTTGGAATCACCCATTTTCTATAAAAGCTCAATATATATATGAAATAACTATGTTTATATATCAGAAAACAGAAAGTATAGGACTGTGGTCCTAAAAGAAAGTAAACCAATGAGGTGAATGCTATGATCACACCAACATTCTTCCCAGAAAAAATTTCAAGATGTAATAGAGTAAGACTTTCACTGAATTGAGGTGATGAAGATCAGAATTTGGGAAGATATAAAGGTCTAGAATTTGTGGGACAGAATATCAAAGAAGGGGGAATTCTGCAGTAAAAGAGCTATAAGATCTGCATTGAGGACACCTTAGTTATCTTGACTAAAAACCAGTCTGTGCATGCAGAGAGTGGGACCCCATGATTCAATAAAGAACAAATTCCATGGAAATAATAATTAGAGCAATGGGAGATGAAAATCCCAAAACTTGTACAGAGGCTGAACATTATTTGAGTTACCACTAACTGGAATTGAAAGGACTCACTGAATACACAGGGCAGTCAATAGAAATCCTAAGTTGGTTCTGTCATAGAAGTAGAGAGAAATGAACCTAAGGACAATGGCTAATCTCAACAAACAAACAAACCTTTTAAAAGTTTTAATTGCAAGCTTCAAGTTAACTAAACTGTCCCCAAATTAACTTAACAGCTTGTCAGGAAAAAAAAAACCTAAACCAATTTGAAGGAAGACAACAAAATCTGGCATTCAGCAGTATCTGGACAAACCCACAGTATCTGGCATCCAGTAAAAAATAAATAGGCATAAAATGAAGCAGGAAAATATGGACCAGAACAAGTAAAATATCAGCTAATAGATGCAGATACAGAAGGGCAGATATGATAGTTTTAAGCACATAAGGACACAAAGAAAGCTACTATAATTGTGCTGAATATTCTCAGTATTATGAATGGACAGATCTTAATACATGTTCATAAGGAAAAGGGAATGGCATATTTTAAAAGGGAACTTCTAGGTATGAAAAATGTAACATTAAAATTAAAATTTCACTAGGTAAAATTCCCAGCAAATTGGTCTCTACAAGGAAAAAAAAAGAATATTTTTAAGGTAAAGAAATAAAAACCAGGAAAAATGAAGAATATGGAGGGGGAAGGCTAATAATTATAGACCTTAATTCAATGATCTGTGAGGAAATATCAAATTGTCTCACCTTGTACAATGGAAGTTCCAAAGGGACAAAGGGGAGACATAGCAAAAATATTTAAAGAAATATCTGAAAGTTTCCCAAATACAATTAAAAATAGTATCAGACAAAACAGACATCGTAACATGGAATGTCAGTTCCATTATTTTTTTAATAAAAATAAAATATTTTACACGATAATTATAAATGCACATGCATAGCTTCATATGAGTTTCAGAATATATGAAGCAAAAAATAAAAGAGCTAAAAATGATGAGGAAACAAATACATGTTTATAGTTGTCTACTTCAATAATTTCTCTCAGTACATATAGAACATTTAGACAGAAAGCCAATAAAGTTATAGAAGATTTAAACAACAGGATCAACCTGTTTGTCCTCATTGACATTTATGGAAAAATATACCCAACAACTCCAAGCATGTGTTTTTAAGAGTACATGAAACATATACCAAGACAACCCGCTTGCTGAGCACTAAATGAAATCCCAATAAATTAAAAGAATTGAAATAATTGTGAACAAAATGTAATTCAATTTAGAACAAGAGAAATTTTTTGTTACCTTGAAAACAACACTTCTGTGCACTACCTCTTCTATGAGCTGTTACTGACCCAACTCAGTCTTCCCCTGACATTAATCTGGGTGGGTCTGAAACAGTAGTTAAGATAGAAGGAAAAAATCTGAATGAAGAGAAAGGGCAGCTGACCTGGCAGCTTCTCAAAGGCAGGCATCTAGCAAAGTCTAGCTCTTAGCTTGGTGGGAGAAGTAGAATATTTGAAAAAGGATTAAAGCAAGGAACAAAATTCTTTAGACTAGACATATTCTTATATGAAGATGAGACTGTTCTGTGACTACACATGCCTGCAACTTCAGAGTAAGCAGAATGGCCACAGGAGATAAGTTTCCATCCAAGCTGCTATGGTTTGCATATGAGTCTCCTACAAAATTCATAGTGAAACTTAACCCCCATTGTGGTGGCAATAAGATGAGGGGTCTTGGGGCAGTGACTGAGCCATGAGGGCTTCCCCCTCATGAATGGATTAGTGCGCTTATGAAAGAGACTGCATAGAGTTTCGCCCTTTCTTTTTCTTTGTTCCTTTTGTTACATGAGGATACACTGTTCTCCCCCACCAGAGGACAGACCATCAAGGTGCCATCCTACCAGAAGGGACTGGGCCCTTTACCAGGTGTCAAACCTAATGGCACTGTGATCTTGAACTTCTCAGCCTTCACAACTGTGAGAAATACATTTCCATAGTTTATAAATTACCTGGTAGAAGGTAATTTGTTATAAAAGCACAAATAGACTAAAACAGAAATTAGTAGTAGAGAAATATAATACTGTTGTACAAAATAACCTGAAAATGTGGAAGCAGTTTTAGAACTTGATAATGGGTAGAAGCTGGAGACTTGGGAAGTGACTGCTGTGAATGGAGCATTAAAGGTAATGAACAGAATGTTGATAGAAATTCATTAAGTGGTAATGAACAGAATGTTGGTAGAAATGTGGACAGGAAATATCATTCTGATGAGGTCTTAGATGGAAAGAAGGAATATCTTATTTGAAACCGGAAAAAAAGGCCATCCTTTAGCTAGCAAAGAAAACTTGACTGAATTGTGTTCATTTCCTAGTACTTTGTGGAAGGCAGCGTTTAAGAGCAATGGGCTAGAATATTTGATGGAAGAAATCTCTAAGCAAAATGTTAGGATGCTGTGAAGCTTCTCTTAACTGCTTAAGATTCAGTGGCCACACAGCCTGGGAAGCTGCAGTCAGACAACTTTACTGTTTGAGAGCTAAATTTGACCTGCAGGCAGCAAAGCCGCAGTGCTGCTCTAGCCTTGGGATCCAAGGTGTCTAGCAGGCAGGCTATGGAGTCAAAGAAGTTTATTCTTGGACCTCAAGAATTAATGTTGTTTGTATTGTTGAGTTTGGGCCTTTCTTGGGATCTGTTACCTCTTCTTGCCTAGTTTTCCCCTTTAGAACAGAAATGTCTGTCCTTTGTCTGTCCCACTGTTGTATTTTGGGAGCGTATAACTTATTTCATTTCACAGGTTCACAGCTGGACAGCAGTTTGCCTCAGGATGAAACACACCATGGAGTCTAACCCATATCTTATTTAGGTGATATCTAGATGAGATTCTACACCAGTGATTTTTCCGCAACACTGGTATGCCAGGAGAGAATCTAAGGCATGCTGCAAAAATTTTTAAAGGCCGTTAATTACGTTATCTTTGAAAGAAGTTCAAAGCACAATAAGTCTATTCTATTTCTTCCTCTTTTTTTTAATCAACATAATTTAAGTGCTCCCCAGAAATTTAACTATAGCGTCAAGTGTGCTGTGAGATTAAAAAGGTTGGAAAGCAATGCTCTAGACTTTAGACCTTTGAGTAGATGCTGGAATGAGTTAAGACTGGGGCTGTTGGGATGGAATGAATGTATTTGGGGGAGGATGTGAATTTGGTGGAGTAAAAGGCAGAATGCTGTAGGTTGCATATGTCCCTTCAAAAATTCATGTGTCAAAATCTAATTCCCACTGTGGTGATATTAAAAAGTGAGGCCTTTTGGGAAGTGATTACCTCATGAGAGATCCACCATTATGAAAGAGCTTAAGGGAATTGGCTTACGCCTCTTTTTGCTCTTCTACTCTTCCATCATGTGAGGACACAGTTTCATCCTCCTTTCTCCCCTTTTGTTCCTTTCTCCTGGTAAGGATACAGAGTTTATCCCCTCTGGAGGACGCAACAGTAAGGTATCATCTTGGAAGGAACACTGAGTTCTTTACAGACACCAAACCTTCTGGAACCTTGACCTTGAACTTCCCAGTCTCTGTAACTGTGAGAAATAAATTTCCATTCTCCAAGAATCACCCAATCTTTGCTATTTTGTTAAAGCATCACAAATGGACTAATACACAAGGGCAGGAGAGTATGCCTTCACCTCAGGATGCCAGAAGACAAACTAAAGTCGTGTTGGTATTCCCCTACATTGTGTTTACGCTGACTGTCAGGTAGAGTAACCACTTAATTTACCATCCAAACAGAACACTTCTGAAGAGCAAAGGACGACTATTAATATTTTGACACAATAGACACAAACTCAGACTTTCCTGAGCTAACCAAGATGTATTTGCTATTAAGAGTGAGAGCACTGTATTCCTTAGTCTGGCAGTGGCCACCTACCACATAGAAAGATCCTGCCTGAAGATGAAGCCTGTCCTGCCAGCACAGTTAAACGCAGCCCTGTGAGCAGAGAGAGGCAGGACCCATGGCATCACCATTTGCCCCTCTCACTTGGATGACTCATGAATTCTCTCTCTCTCCCTCTCTACCGCTCCCCTTTACCCTCTCTCTCCCCTTCTCTTCTCCCCACTCTTTCTCTCTCTTTTTCTTTCCTTAAATTGGCCTAAGATCAACTGATATCACTTGGAACAAATAGAAAACCAGTATACTTCACTTTCTCAGACATGTAATCCAAGATTAGCTAATAACATAATATCTTACCATTTTCATTTGACACAACCCTTGAGAATAAACTTTTAACAACAGTTATACATAAAAACTGACAAATGTTGCTGCTAACTGCCTTTAGCAACATTAAAATTTACTGGTTCCATATGAAACAAAATGATCTTTCCATTTTCTTAGCAACACTGAGAAAAACGGGGCTGAAAAGTAGGCTGTAAAAATTGAATATTGAAGGGTGTGACCAGAGAGTATAGGTGAGGTTGGCTTTAATACACATAGTACAGCTAGAACTTTATTTACTGGAATTTAAGTGGTGTTCACACAGGTCCACATTATTTTCTCTTTCACTTTTAAAACTTTAACTATAGTTTTCACTGATTGCTTCTCCTCTCTGTGTTTACAAATACTTGGGTGTACTATAACTTATTTCACTTCTTTCTCCATGCTTCTTGTGATCATAATGTAAAAGCTAACCCTTGGGTTTCATCTTTTTTGTTTTGCTTTGCTTTGTTTTTTTGCAAATCATACTTAGTTGACCAAATGTGCCTTAAATGATGATATCCTAAAATTGCTGCTTCCCATTTCAGTCATATCCTATGCAAGAGTCTCTCAAGCTAGCTATGGAAATTTATAATAGAAGAGCAAGGCTGGCCCTGATGTTTCAAAATGAATTATCTCTTCCCTTTCATGTAGAAGATTAAGATCCAACTTCGTTTTTAAGGATTTTAAAATTATCTATTGGAGAATAGTTTCATTTTATTAAGTGCAATTTCACATCCTTAGAGTAAAAGAATCCTAATGAATAAAAATCAGTCAAGGCCAAATTTAGTAATTTTCTGAGATGATTTTCATATTATTGTAAGTAATTATTTGAATTATAGCAAGGCCTGCATATCAGAAAATTTACATTCATTTCCTTACTTCTCTTGAACTTTCCAAATTGCACTGCCTCAAACTGAGTCAGACTTTTTGCACTTGTTCTCAAAGTCCTCTTCCTTGATGGCTGTCTCACAGAGTTATTAGGGATAGAAAAGAACTCCTATCAGAGAAGGGGGTCACTAGAATTTCAGTTTCCAAACTGTATTTTTTAATCTAGTCTTCCTTTATGCCTTATATAGTAAAATCACTCGTTTTGGAATATTTACTGAGTAAAGTATATCTTGATCCAAAGACTTAAAACAAACTTTAAAATAAAGACACACACACACACACAAACATATACATATACAGCTTATAGGAATCATATGACAGATTTCCCTGTCCAGAAATCTGAGCTCTGTCACTCATGTAGTGGAACATTTTCTTACCCATAAAATGGAAATAATAGCATTTGGAAAATGAGAATAAAATATTTACAAGAAATACACATGATCATAAATTTAAAGTTCCTCGAAAAGTACCTGGTACATATATTTAGTTCATTTCTATCTGGAGCTAGTTACTTAATTGCTTCAACACCAAGAGCGGTTAGAAACTTACTATTTCCATGTCATAATCCTAGATTTTTCTTGAAAAAGATCAATGTGAAACTCTTACCAAAAGGCCAAAAAGAAACCCTATTACCTAATGCTCAGAAATGGAATAAATTAACCACCTAAACATGTCTAGGAATTGAAGCTTGTGCTGACTTTCAAATAGATTATTAACTTGGACTTAATCCCAAAATGATTGATGTATTAAAACATTTATTAAAGTACACGAGCACTGGAGTTAGAAAAATATTCATTTTTACTGGCATGAACTCAGACCACAAGAGAAATAAAATCTTTCCCTTAAGCAACACAAAAAAAGTAAAACCAAATTAGTCAAAACTAAAAAAACTGCTCATCATCCTTCATCATCAGAGAAATGCAAATCAAAACGACCTTGAGATATCATCTAACTCCAGTAAGATTAACCCACATAACAAAATCCCAAAACCAAAGATGCTGACGTGGATGTGGAGAAAAGGGAACACTTCTACACTGCTGGGGGGATTGCAAACTAATACATTCCTTTTGGAAGGATGTTTGGAGAATACCTAGAGATCCAAAAATAGATCTGCCATTCAATCCTATAATTCCTTTACTAGGTATATATCCAGAAGACCAAAAATCACATCACAATAAAGATATCTGTACCAGAATGTTTATTGCAGCCCAATTCATAATTGCTGAGTCATGGAAGAAGCCCAAATGCCCATCAACCCACAAATGGATTAATAAATTGTGGTACATGTATACCATGGAATACTATGCAGCCTTAAAGAAAGATGGAGACTTTACCTCTTTTGTGTTTACATGGATGGAGCTGGAACATATTCTTCTTAACAAAGCATCTCAAGAATGGAAGAAAAAGTATCCAATGTATTCAGCCCTAATATAGAG
>CAUYRH010059818.1:0-30125 GCA_963574655.1 Perodicticus potto | reverse complement strand
CATTTTTCTATTTGTAGTTAACATGTAAATGTTTTTATAATCAAAGAACTGTTGGAAGTGTTTATTATTATAATGATATGAGTACATATGCTGTAGTTTAACTCGCACTTTTTTTTTCTGTATAAGGGCACATAGTAAATATTTGAGATTTTCACAAGTATTCAACTCTGTTAGAGCATGAAAGCAGTCGTAGACAATATATAAACAAATAAACATGAAAAAAATAAACAAATAAAAAATCAAAAAAAAAAAAAAAGCAGAGAAGGTGAGAATATTTATTCACTTGAAACCAAAAAACTCTTAGAACTGTGAAGGAAACATTATAAATGAGTCATAATCCACTCATACTTTACAGATGAGGAAACTCTCTATACCATGGAAAGTTAGAGAATCCAGGTGAGATCTAGAAAAGGATCCAATTAAACTGAAGGCAGGTTGGTAATGTATCTTTCATTTTTAGAAACCTATCTAATGTCTACCATGATGCTGGGAATATTGTAGGGATCAAAAATTTTTGTTTAATAAATGAACATTTAAAACAAATATAGGTCTTCAGTGGCTCTCTTAGAAATAATGATCTTTAACAGCAACTTTAAAGCTGAAGAATACCACAGTGTGGTACATAATGAATGTGAATCTCATCTTGGCATGAATGATCATAGGAAACCATTAACTCTATAAAGGTTTCATACAGACCTAAAAGTTGGAAGATGCTTCTTTTTCTTTTTTTTGTAGAGACAGAGTCTCACTTTATTGTTCTCGGTAGAGCGCTGTGGCATCACACAGCTCACAGCAACCTCCAACTCCTGGGCTTAGGGTGATTCTCTTGTCTCAGCCTCCCGAGTAGCTGGGACTACAGGCACCTGCCACAGTGCCCGGCTACTTTGTTGTTGTTGTTGTTGTTGCAGTTTGCTGAGGCCAGGTTCAAGCCCACCACCCTGGGTACATGGGGCCGGCACCCTACCCACTGAGCCATAGGCACTGCCCAGATGCTTCTTTTTCTTAACAATTTATTATTTTACATCTCAGAAAAATGTTCTTACAGTCTGCCAAGAGACCACATAGCAAGTTCCACTGAGTCCACAGCTGATAATGAATTGTTGTGAAGTATGAAGTATGTAAACCAATCCCTCTTATGATAGTGTAGTGTATGAAATAATAGCTGTTTGGTAGAATCAAGTCACTTTCCAGGCTATGAGCTACTATTAATAAAGTCATGTAATGATAATATAACTTTAAATTAAGTTACTTTTGACTTACGATTAGGACAAATGCTTTCCAGCATCAGAAGAGATTTGCTTCCAGGCATACTACTGTAAAATGTAAGACCTTTAGGCTAAAGGACAGTAATTGAGATCTTCTGGGTTAGCAGCATTTTTCTTGGCACGTTCTAGTCCTCACAGCAGTGAGTCATAGATCTCATTGTGCTATAATTTTCTATCCTATTGCTAATAGTAGGATGACAGACAAGAACCATCAACTAGCATAAAAATAAAGGTCTAATCTTTGACCAGTGTCTAATGCCACATCTTCCAAAGGGCCTGATCTACTTAATATAGCTGAGAGAGGGATAAATTTACCATAATCACAAAGGAACAGACACGGGCATTGCACGGTTTGAAGTGAAGATCTTCAGCTCTTTGAATTTAGATAGAAAGGGAAACTGTACTTGGGCCAGAGTGCTCTGAATCGGCTGTTTACTAAGGGACCACACCCCTCCTATCATAGCTTTTCCAGTTTAGGACCAGACAATAAAGGAAGAAATGATTAGCAAGAATAAGGCTTTAAACCTTTCTTTAGATATCTGAACATCTTTGGGGCCTTAGGCATAAATTCTGCAGTAGGCAAATAAATCACTTTGCATAATATCAGAAAATCAGTAAGCAGGAGAACCCTACTGTTGCTGTTTTCCTTTAACAGAAGAAAGCAAGAAGAAAGAAAAAGAGGGAAGGAGAGGTAGAGGGAGAAGAGGGGAAGCAATCAGGAGGAATCCTTAAGTTGATATTTAATAGTGCATAAATACAGTGAGTGGAGGATTAAACCAAGGAATCAGAACAATCTCATCCTGTAGAACAACAGGTTTTCTTCCTATTTGTAGAATTTAAATGAATGTTTTTGTTTCATCAAATTAAAAAGAGAACCTCCCATAAGAATTTCCATTATTCGTAATCTTTGCACATTTGTTCAGAGAAGCAGACAAAAGCCAGTCTGCCATTGTCCCACCTAGCACTGGTTTTACCATAAAACACAACAGCTTTTAAGAATCTTAAAAGTCAACCAGATTTAAACAACAGATCAACTGTCTCAAATGCACATTTTATTAACAAACACAATGAGCCTAATTTATCTTCCTGTTTTCCCCAAATCCTAAATTATTGGAAAAAATGGCATAGTAACTAAATACTATCTTTATTGAAGCTGAGTTTATTTTAGTCCCTACTTCTAATTTTTATTATTCTAGCAAAAGTAAATAACGTAAGCCAAGTCACAGAAGAAAGATCAAACAATTCTATTTTAAAGCTCTAATGTTCACATTTCTGTGAAGTAAAGGCACTGGTAAAGATACAGTTGCCATAGTTTACATGTGCTCATACAGATGACAATTTTCTTCACATAATCCCAAACAATAATCCTCCTGAAATCCTTAGGTTAGAGAAAGAAGGCTCTTGATTTAAAATAAGTACTTAATTAGGTTTAGGCGCCACTTTAGGCAAGGTGGTTTGTGTGTAAAATTCAAGTGTCTTGGCTGAGAATGGTTGGAAATCTTGGGCTCTGCATGGGCTGCTTTTTAAACCATGAGATTTTCATATATCTAAACTGAGAGACTAAGATGATTTTTAAAATCGTCACCAAGTATAAACTTTGCTGAGTCAAAGCATCAAAAGGGAGTATTTTAATTTAAATATGGAGAAAAAACTCCTCCTGGTTTGCCTGTAATTTTCTAAGTCTTTATGTAACATTCTATAATATTGGCCATACGTATTTGAAGGGGGGGGCAAGTTTATTTCCCAGTCACCCTGCCCAGACTACGTTCAGATCCCTATGTGAAAACATGTTTAATTAGTAACATCTATGTCTAGTCCCAGAAATTCTGGAAAGGCCAAATTCAGCTGAGGCTCCACTAGAATAAGAGGAAGCAACAGAAAATAAGTGCACAAGTGTCACAGGCATACTATAGTTAACATTTCACACAAGTGAAAACACAATGATTTTACTTTTTGTAACATTTTCATAAATGCTGTTTCCAATAATTTTGTGTAAATTTTAAAACTTTCTCCCATTTTCTGCTAAAGTTTTTATTGTGATATAAATTACATATAGAATATAACTACTTTTCAAAAATTTCACATGACAATCAACAATTTATCAACCTCAAAATTTCTGGAATCTTGGCCAGTAGCAGGCGTTCCAAAAATGCCATCTAGATTGTCTTTGTATCACTAAAAAATCTGCATCACGTGGAACATGCCAGAATGTTTCACAAAGTTAACTGAACCTAGCCTTTACTGTTGCAGAAATAAAATAGCATCTGTCAGGTCCCTGTATATAATATAAGCTGAATTTAAAAGGCTGGATTCAATTGAGCAGACATGATCAACTGCCATCCTCTAGTCATTAAGAATTCAAAAGTTTGATGGATGAAACTCTATCATCCAAGAATGTGTGAATCCTTTCCTAATATCAAATTATCTTCTGGTAGTGCTCAGTAGACAAAAAATGGCTGTGAAGAGTTGTCACCTTAACATTTTTAGTGACTATACTGTACTTGAATTCCTGTCTCTATTATGAGCAAGTCATCATTAATCGATAAGTGAGCTACTAATTATAATATTGCTCAGATGTTATAATACATTCTGGGCGGATTAATAGATTTCCCCCAAAACTTTACCATATGCCCTAATCATTTTGAGGCCTTATGAGGATGAAAGGCTGAAAGCTATAGGGAGAAAAAACTAGAATACTAAATCCCTTACAAAAAGCCAGTGGGAGAAAACATCTATAAATCTAAAAACAAAACCAAAACAAAAAAAGATGGAAAAAAAAAAAGGTTAGAGGGAACATTCTACTGCCAAGAATGGGATTAAATGTCTTCTTTATATAGAATAAAAACGAATTGTGAATCTATCTTTTTGTGTTAAAAGGCATACAATTTGATAATTAATGGGAAGGTCAACAGATAACGTTACAAAAAGGATTGCAAAAAGGAAATTATCTGAGTATTAAGCACATTTACTAAATTGCACACAGCAAAAGGTGCGATAATTGGGCTCAATAATTAATTTGTTTAAGTCTAGAATATTATTAGCCTCCACCCAAAGAGAAATCATGTGAAGCCTGAGACCACCTGACTATAACCAAAAAGGTACCGTTTTGTCTCCATTTTATATACCTGGACCCGGAGTGGCAAATATTCTTCACAGAGATCATCCCACAGTTCCTGCAGGTCTGAAATTTCCAAGGGATAACTCACAGGTGTCCTGTAAAGGGGTTTCAAAGATCTATTTAGGAAACCGGAACTAACACCATCAGTCATGGTATGGCCAGGCTTGCCTCCAGGTGGGCTGGATTTCACTGGAATAGGAAGCTTGCTCCCTCGGGGGCTCTGGATGGGCTTATAATCAAGACCTTTAATCATGCTAAGAGCTAGCTCCAGCTTGTGATTACACAAATGCTGTGAAGTCTGATCATCTGAACAAGAGTCACACTTTACAAGTTCCTTTGCACTTCTCTCTGTTTCCTCATCCTTCTGTTGTGGAGGACTAGCCTGGACACCTGCATCCAGAGATTCCACAGAAGAACCTGGTGTCTCTTCCTCCATGCTTTCTCCATCTGGGGGTACCTTTGTGCTCGCTAAGTCCGGCGGCCCAACCTCAGACAACGCTGGTTCTTCAGTGCAAATGCTGGTAGACCACCTGCTAGAAGGGCCACAGGTAATACTTCTGGCCACCTTTCGAGGCACCTTACAAATGGCTTCATAGTCAGAATCAGCAACCCGCAGAGCTGCACAACCACGGCATCTCCTGGGCCGGTTTCCAGGCCCTTCCGCAGCATGGCAGCTGTGTGGCTCCTGAATCTGCTCCTCACTTTCTACCCAGCACTCAAAGCCTGAATAGGCAAAGTCTTCCTGGAGCAGCGCAGAGTATCTCACATCGGGCAGGACGGACATGTCAACCGTCCCGCTCCCCGCCTTGGTCTCGGAGCCAGAGTCATCGTTGTTCTTCCGATACATACTGGCGATGCAGAATTTGAGGCGATCTTTCTCCAGCAGCAGCTTCTGCAAGCGTTCGATAGAAAGGGCTTCGATCCGGGCAATGACGGTGTCGAATCTATAGATCCGATCAAGCATGAAAGCACACTTGCTGCACGCAAACTCGGCTTTGCCATCGCGGGAGACATCCTTGCCCAGGACGTGCGAAAGCAGAACCTGGAGGTTGAGCTTAGACGCCGTGTGGAAGATCCAGCGCCGCTGGTTTCCGCACAGCTCCCGGGCACAGATCCTGCAAATCTCTTTCATCTTTCCTGCTCGCGGGTGCCGAGCTTCCCGGAGACGCCGGCGGCAGCTGGGTGCTCACTGGCTGGCTCTCGGCTGCGCCCCGTCTCCCGCGTCGGTGCTCTGGGGTCGCATGGCACAGCCCGAGCGGGTCCCGCTCCGCAGGGGCGCTCCTCCGCCACCGCGCGCCGGGCCCCGGGGACCAGCGCGGCCAGCCCCGCCCCTCGGGCAGCGCGCGGGCATGGAAACGCCTCAGGGGATGCTGCGCGACAGCGGCGCAGGCCGCGCTCGGGCCCTACCACGTCTCCCACAGCTGTGTCTGCCGCCAGACGCCGCGTCCTCAACGCCCTCCCCAGTTGGCAGCCCGGGTTCCCGGTGCGCCGGCGCCCGCCCGCTGCTGACGCGGAGCCTCGGAGGCTGCGGATCAGATTTCAAGATGGCGCCGCGGCCCGGAGCCCGCGACCTGCGCGAGGCTCCCTTGGGAGCTGTAGTCCCAGCGGCCCGTTCTGCGCATGCGGACTGGCGGGGGTGGCCCCTCGCGCCAAATCCGGTCGCCGCTGCCCTCGGTGGACTCAGACTCGACTCACAGTGGGTACGGGGTGGCGAGCTGGCAGGGCGCTGAGCACACCCAGGCCACTTTCATCTCTTGAGCGCTCACCTAAAAGGCGCATTAATCCCCTCAAGGATCCTCCCACCTCCCTCCCGCATGTCCCCAGGCTCCTCGTGGGGAGGAGAAAGCTGACTCCCCTCCCGCGGTGTCCTCGGCAGTGCCACGTACCCTGGATGGAACAGCCTGGCAGCGCCGCGAGGTACCGCTGCAGCCGCCTCTCCCGCCTGCGGCGCCGGGGAGGGTGGTAACCCGCGGGGCGGGCGGAGGCCCAGTTCTGCCCTTCCTCCGCCGCTGAGGAGGACCGTCCAGAAAAGAGGCCAAGTGCTTCTCCCCTCGAGGTTGGGGGATGGAGGGGGCTTATTATCCCTGGGTGACTTGCAGAGAAAGAGTCCATCAAAACCATGTGAATGCATCTGGGTAACCAAGATTTTGAAGATAATGGAAGAGAAATGGGCTTTTTCAAGAATGTAGCCACCTGAGAATACATTACCATCACCGAATTCTTTTTCAGGCACAGGTGGACTACAGTCCTTATTCTAGGGGTGGGGAGGGTAGACATACACCAGCACAAAAGACTGAGCTGCTTTGAGCGGTGCGCAGGGTGTCGGCGGGGAGTGCTGCTCTCTTCAGGATTAGGGCTGGGAATTTCACTGACTTCTCTTAGTACCTTGCAAAAGTCAGTCCCTCGATCTTGGGTATAGAACTTGGAATGCACACAAAGAGGAGGGAAGATGGAGCCCTGACTGGGTGGAATGCAGGTTCCACTGAGCATAGTAAGGAATTATCTTCTTGGCTCAAGAGGCCTGCAGACACCAGTCCGGAGCAGCAATAAGAAATCACTTGGAGTCCCTCAGAACAGGACATTTCTCACTTCAGATCATGCTAAATTTTACTATTTTGGCTTTGTGAAGTAAGAGCAGCAACATCTAAGTTTTTCTGAACCCTGTCCTCAGGTTAAAGCCCGCATTCCTAGGAGACATCTAAATGCCTTCTGTGACAGCTTATAATAAAATCCCGAATTTCTTATTGCAGATTATATGAGATGACTTTAGGGAAATACTTTACAGTGTTTAGCTCATTAATAATATCTAATATTGTTATTTTAATACAACAATGGAATATTTTAAAATAACTTTAAAGCCTTGTGGGGCTCTGCAGACATAGACTGTATTAATCTCTTATTTAATCACCATTGTAAGGGAGGACAATCCTTAGAGCTTTGGGTTTAGTAGGCTACAGAATTTTGCATATGTAATTTCATCTAATATGCATATTCTGACCCTAAAACCAAGAATGTGAAATAGAGTTTAAAATAATAACACAACTGATCCTTTTCAGTATTTTTGCTTGCCTCTAGGTACGTGGACTTCAAAGTCAGGAGAAATTAAGCAACAATCTGGAATCTATATGTGTAGAAAGGCAGGGAGTTTCTGCACTCACCCAGACTGATGGACAGACTGCCTTCCAGGACATTACCCTTTTGTACCCAGTATTGTCCTAAAGAACAGAAGGACTAAAAGGTCCCTAAAAGTGCAAATTAAGACATTAATCCTGGTTTCACTTTTGACAGTCAATGCAAGCCACATTTTCCTATTGGGAAAACCCTAATAAAATGAAGTGCCTTTCAGGAGCAAACGCTGAATAATACTTTGTATTGTTCTGTGTTCCTTAATAGAATTTTACATCTGACTGACAGCCTCCAAATTTTAAAGATCAGGTAAGGTCCAAATATATACTAAGTTGTTAGTAGTGGTTATGTCTAGAGAGTGGAATTGTGGATATTTTTTTTTCCACATTTGTTTTCTATAATTTTCTAAAGTATGTATTGCTTTTGTGGTAAGAAAAAAAAAATATTTACTTAAAAAAAGGTGCAGTTAACCCCTTTAGGCCTCACATTCCATTACTGAAATGGTAGTGATGTAGGAGTTATTTATATACCACGTGCAAGGTCATCACTGAGGTCTGACCTGTCACACATGGTCTACCTCCTGAGGGTACATGTTATCACCAGGTACAGAGTTAATCATTGCTGCAGATAGTGGCATGCTGGGAGTTTGTCAAAAAGTCATGCAAAAAATTCAAAACTTTGAACTTCTGACATAAACTGGTTAAACGCATTTTAATGTATTCATACAATATAGTACTAACTGACATTTAAAAAGAATGAACTCATACATGCAACATGGATGAATCTCAAAAACATGTTAAAGGAAATAAGTCTTACACAAATTAGTAAATCTTTTGTGATGTGCAATTCCATTTATTTGAAGTCTAGCAACAGGAAAAAGAAATCTATAGTGATAGCAGTCAGGAAGTGGTCAAAGGGTAAGAAATAGGACTCATCCTCATTGTCGAATAGATTGCAGAAGGGCACAGATTTTCTGCGGTGATGAAGGTATCTTGTTTTGGATAATGGTTACATGGGTGTATACAGTTGTCATAGCTCATTGAACTAACTGAGCACTTAGATATGTATATTTTATATATATTAATATATTTCAATTTAAAAAGATAAAGAGTAAATAAAAACATGTATTGCCCCAAAACTTTTAATCCAACAGTAAGTAACCCTACTTTAACATAAGAATGGGTTTGAAAATTGGGAACACAAAATATAGTCCAGAAGAAATTCTGTAAAAGGCCCAATTGCAAATTTAAAGCTTTGTAGTTACTATCCATATGACTGTGGAAAATACTATTTTGTTTACAAGTGGATATCACACATTTATTATTGAAGCAAGGCACATGTTAAGGTAAGACTTACGGCTTCTGATGACTTTCTATAGGACAGTTACTTCCAAAACTTATTGAAGGCACAGAATAAAGGAAAATTTGAGAACAAGTTTCATATTATGATAAGCTGTTATCATTAAACAAACTATTCATTTTATATATCAGCATTTTGCCTTCAAAATGAATTAATAAATAACATTTACAAGCACTTGTTAGCTGTATGTCCTAGGTCAATGGTACTAAATGGTACTGACTTATATCTGGCCCTTAATTTCCTAATCTACCATAAAATATGTTGAATTTAAATAACAGTTTTCAAACTTTGGCATTCATCTGAGCCCCTTGGAGGGACAGTTAAAACAAAAATTGCTGGGACCTCCCCCCTTGAGTTTCTGATTTGCTAAGTAGGTTTGGGGTGGGACCCAGGAATTTGCATTTGTAACAAGTTTCCCTGATGCTGGTATCTGGGAACCATGCTTTGAAAACCACTGAAGGAGAAAGTTGTCCTAAGCTGTATCAGTCAAAAGTTCAGAAGCTCTGTAGATAAAGGGAGAAACCCACTAATGAAGAATTTCTTAAGCAAATCTATGTTAAACTGAGAGAATTGTCATCCTGTTTGGAACAAGATTCCTAAGTATTACTATGGTAGGGGTCTTTTCTACCATTTCTATTTTGGCCTCTACATTTTGGAGTCTGAGAAGTATCTTGTAGAACCATAGTCACTTGTGTACCTCCTGCATGGCAACAGGATTTTACTATTTCTAAGACCTAATTCAGGGCTGGGAGGGAGTTTCCAAGAGAACCAGAGAAGTGGAAAATCTCCATGTCTCAAACCAGTTGTATTAGGTTTCACTGCTCTAGTTATGACATTGGAAATAGCTATTCAAATTACTACAAACTATGCCAAAAAAAAAAAAAAGATTCTGGCAAACAAGCTAAGGCAGATGAGGAAACGTAAGAATGTCAAAGTAAAGCCAGGCAGGCTTTGTGGTAACACAAATTCCCTGTGCTGGTTAGAAATCTTAAAGAAGTCAGAAACAATCAGAAACAATCATGCTTTGCATTAATTAACAACACAGCATTTCAACACTTGTTTTAAAACCAAGAGATTTCCAGTTTGTCTGCAGATTGCAGCAATATGGTTATCAGCAATATCTATCTAATAGTAAACATTAGTCTTTCAAGTTAAGTCATTACATACCCATAGCTTGTTAAGTAAATTTTAAAATACATGCTAAATCAGTCCATGAGCAAGAATCCAAATGTAATATGTCTTTTCTCTGTCTTCAGTGAGCATTCAGTTTAGTTAAAAGGGGGAAAATGTGCATGCTACAATTAGAAAAATTGATTGGTAAACTAAATGGTACTGACTTAAATTCAGTGTGAGTGCAGGAACGGTTGAGATTAGTATGAGCTGATACAGTTGAAGGGGCAGGCATGGTACCTGAGAAGGGCGTTAGGATAGAGGAGGCGAAGGTAGGGACTCCAGCAAAGGAGAATATTAATAACATCCTCAAAGCTCTGAAAGTTGGGCTAAACACAGTTCTAGCTGGTAGGCAAAGGAGATGTGGATTTTTGAACAACCAGGTTCATTTCTCTATAATCTATAATTGTTCATTTTCAGAGAACATCAATCAAGGGCCAACCAGAAGCCAGAAACTATGCTATGGAGGGTCTTGGCAACTGGAATTTGATTAATGTTTTGACAAAGACAAAATAATATGGACTTAATGGACTTGAACAAAGAAGAGCACAGTGAACATTTTATTTTAGGAAGATTACCAGGTAACAGATGGTTTGCAGTTTGAGGGAGAAGTTTTGGGATGGTCTACCTGTATACGGAAGACCTGCTAAAAAGACATTAGTTATTCACATGTGGGGTAATAAAAGTCTGGTGTAGAAATGGAAACAGTGGTAAATATGAGAATCACCTTGAAGGAGAGAGCAAGACCTGATCACATATACTCAGAGAGGATAAAAGAAAACAAAGAGTTAAAGATGGAGAGATGGTTTTGGATCTGGAAGACAGAAAAATGGCATAAGCCACCAGAAATGTGAGAGTTGGAGCGTTTGTTTGCAAAAAGGTAATGAAGTTTTTGATTTGCTGAGTTTAGGTGACTGAGAAAACTTAAGTGAAGGCGTCCCACAGTCAAAACACAGATGAGGGGTGGAAAGAGTTTCAAGAATGATAAGGATGATTACTATTGTCAAAGGCTAGAGAGAAATTGTCAGGGAAGATGAGGCCCAGCATACACTTCCTGCCATCAGTGGGTGTAACTGGGTGGACACGCAGACATCAGAGTATACCATTAATTCCTCAGATTCCTTCCCTATTAAGCCAAATGCTAAGTTTTTTCCAGTCTTTTTTTCTGAACAAACCTAGCATGTTTCTCTTGCTGCACATTTTCACTACTCCTTCCATATCAGGTTCTTAAACCCCCCAGGTCTATCCAGAAAGTACATAGCCATTGCCAGTGTAAGGAGAATGGTTTGCAGGGCATCAGGTACCTGGCAGCCAAGGAAAGCAAACTGAATACACATGCATGGACAGTGACAACGTCACCTTACCAGTCAGCGGGATGCTAGGACGCTGCTGAGTGAGCATGCCCTGTGCCGCCACTGCATTCAAAATGCCTGAGCAAGTAGAGCAACGAATCTGCATTAAATTTTCCTTTAAATTTGAACATTTCCTCCAAGGAAACTATCTGGAGGATTCACAAGGCTTTTGGGGCCAATGCAATGAGTGCAGTACAAATACAAGTGTGGCACAAACGCTTCAAAGATGGCCAAGAATCTGTTGAAAGTAACCCGTGTTCTGGAAGGCCCGCAACAAGCAGAGCACCTGAGAACACTGAGCGTGTGCGGGCTGCTGTCAAGAAGGTCAGCGCCTCACAGTGCAGAACGAGAAGCTCATCTGGGGATTCCAAAAACTGCTGTGTTGGAGATTCTGATGCAGGGTCTAGGCATGAAACATGTGGCAGTTCGTTCCGTGGCTACCAGGGCAGAAGGAACACTGCTGAATTTGCTAACCACTTGCTTCAGATTGCTGCTCATGAACCAGATTTCTTCAAGAAGGTCATCACTGGAGATGAATCATAGGTCCCTGGCTGTGATCCAAAAATGAAAGCCCATTCATTTCCAATGGACTTCACCTGTTCCCCTACACCCAAAGAAGGCGCGGCAAAGTCACAGTGAGATCAACACCATGTTAACTGGTTGTTGATTAGGAAGGTGTACATCATGAGTAAGCTCCTCCAGGCCAAACAATTGATAAGGACCACCTCCTCAGTGGTCTTCGTGGGCTGAGAGATGCAATGTGCTGATAAAGGCCTCAGCTGTGGGTAAGTGGTGACTGGCGGCTTCGTCTGACAGTGCGCCCACCCATGCATCATGTCTTGTGCAGAGGTTTTTGGTGAAACATCAAATCACCCACAGGACTCAGCCCCCTACAATCCAGATTTGACACCCTGTGACTTCTGGCTTTTCCCAAAACTAAAATCACCTTTGAAAGGACATAGACTTTGGACCTTCTATGAGATTCAGGAACATACGGTGAAGCAGCTGATGGCAATTGCAACTATAAGGACTTGGCAGAGTTTTGAACAGTGGAAGAGACATTGGGAGAATAGTGTGAGGTCCCAAGGTGCCTACTTGGAAGGGGACTGATGCATTATTTTCCAAGGTCCAGTGTTTCTTGTATCTTCCACAATAAATGTCTCTATTTCATATTACATGGCTTGATACTTTCTGGACAGACCTTGCCTAAGAACACACATAGCCTTAGAAGCTTATACCTCTAATGATCCTGCATATTATTTCCAGAACATTTATAGTTACGATCTGTCATTGTCCACTACCTATGAGATACCATTAACTCCTCAGAATCCTTCCCTTTCAAACTAAATGCTAAGTTTTTTCCAGTCTTTTTTTCTAAACAAATCTAGCCTGGCATTTCATTATCTGTACAAAAAGATCCTAAATTCCCTTCCTGCTTCCTCTCATACTTCTTTGCTAGCCAAGTGGTAACAGTAAACTTCTGTATATAGATTTCTTTTATTACTTGTATATCCCTGTCTCTCTCTTCACTAATTTGACGGTTAGGCCCTTAACATTCCTGTGACTCAGTAATTTTTGCAGAGCAAACAAACAGAGGCTGCTTGAAGTCAAATGCATTTCTAGACTTTTATGAAATTCTAAGCCCATGGAGAAAATTGAGTGAGCTGTCCTATTGGGGAAGTGGAGAGAGAGAAATGTCTTTGAAGACAACAAGGAGAAGGTGGGATTTCACTCACATTGGCAAGAGATTAGTGGTCAAACAACAACAAGAACGCTGTTCCATATTAGCGCCCTAGAAAAGCAGCAGGATCCCCGAGGGGCAGGCAGTAAGATGACTTGGAGAAATTGGACTTTGGGTCAAGGGGTTCTGGTTCCACAAGATTCCAATACAGCAAGCTGTTAAGGTTGGCCAAACCATGCTTACTAAGGCAGGGGTGCTTTAGTGGATGACCAATGACAGAGTAGTCTCCTTGGGGCTTTGGTACCTGATAAAACTAGGGACCTTTAACCTTTACTTAACTGAGAGCAGTAGGGAGAGGACAAAATTCCGAATGTATGAAATTGAATTTCCTGTCAGTCTGGTTAAGAAAAGGACTATAAATTTATTTAAAGAAAGTAGTATATTTCTTTTCTTTCTTTTTTTTGTAAAGACAGAGTCTCACTTTATCGCCCTCGGTAGAGTGCCATGGCGTCACAGCTCACAGCAACCCCCAACTCCTGGGCTTAGGCGATTCTCTTGCCTCAGCCTCCCGAGTAGCTGGGACTTACAGGCGCCTGCCACAATGCCCAGCTATTTTTCTGTTTTGCAGTTCGGCGAGGCCGGGTTTGAACCTACCACCTTCGGTATATGGAGCTGGTGCCCTACTCGATGAGCCACAGGTGCCACCCCTATGATATTTCTTATACAATTCAGATTTATGAACAAAGAATCACACCCCCTATAAACCTTCTTGTGGGTGTTTATTCCTAAACTTTTCCACCCTTTTATTCTCTTTCGATGTCATCTCATCCTTTCTCATCTTTATACCAGTGGCTTCCAGTTTACATCTTTTTGTTTGTTTGTTCATTTGTTTGTTTTTTTAAAGACAGAGTCACATTCTGTGCCCTGGATAGAGTGCCATGGCATCATAGCTTACAGCAACCTCAAACCTCAAATGATCCTCTTGCCTCAGCCTCCCGTGTAACAGGGACTTCCGGCACCTCCTATTTTTAGGAGAGACAAAGTCTCATTCTGACTCAGGCTGGTCTCAAACTCCTAAGATCAAGCAATCCACCTGCCGTGGCCTCCCAGAGTGCTGGGATTATAGGTGCAAGCCACCATAGCCGGCCCAGTTTACATCTTTATCTCAGAATTCTCCTCTTGAGTCCAACACTCAAATAGCCAGCTACCTATTTGATGTCTGCATATGTATGTGTCACAGAAATCTCAAAGTTACCATCGGAAAGACTAAACTGTTAATTGCCACCTTCTGTCTGTAGTTCCCTCCTCTCCTCCAAACACCCTAATAAAGAAGTCAACAAACTGTAGACTATGGACCAAATCCAGCTCCCACCTGTTTTTATAAATAATGTGTTATTGGAAGATGGTATGGCTGGTTTTTGGCTACAATGGCAGAAACTTTATGGCCTGCAAAGCCTACCATATTTACTGTCTGGCCCAATATAAGAAAGTTTCCCAATCCCAGCTGATTGCTTTCTTCAATATACTTATCACAATTTGAAATTATACATTTGTTTGACTACTTAATTTTTTATGTCTCCCTCATTAGAATGTAAGCTCCCTGGAGGGGAAAGCCCCTGCTTTTCTTATTCTTACTATTTTTCTAACACCTATCAGTAGCAGTCCCAGCCATGGTAGGAACTCAAAAAGTGTTGGACTTGGTGACAGAATAAATGAGCTGTTTACTACATCTATCCTCTTTCCAGATTAATCTTTCTAAAACAGAGTTCAGCTATCACTCTCACATACAGCAATGGAAACCCAGTGACTTACCCATTATTCATAAACTTCTTTACCTGCCTCTTAAGGCTCTCTGAATTTGGCTTGACTGTTTTTCTACCCTAAAAACATACATATACATATATGTGTGTGTGTGTATAGGTATTTTCCTACCCTATATATATACATACACATACATTCATTCTGTTTCTTCTGCTTCACCTTGAAGTTCCCCATCTCTACCTCATACGTGTGGAATGTCCTCTTCTACCACTAACATTTACACCTGTTAAAATCCTATCCAACCTTCTAGACTATCATTTAAGCTATCTTTCTGAATCCCATCAAAAGAAGTGAGCTATTTAAGGAA
Source organism: Perodicticus potto (assembly GCA_963574655.1). NCBI lineage: Eukaryota > Metazoa > Chordata > Mammalia > Primates > Lorisidae > Perodicticus > Perodicticus potto. The sequence continues at coordinate 14,926 of CAUYRH010059818.1, read as the reverse complement.
CGGAACCATACACCATACATTTTTCGAACCCTTTTTTTTTTTTTTTTTGAGACAGAGCCTCAAGCTGTCACCCTGGGTAGAGTGCTATAGCATCACAGCTCACAGCAACCTCCAATTCCTGGGCTAAAGCGAGTCTCCTGCCTCCACCTCCCAGGTAGCTGGGACTACAGGCACCCGCCACAATGCCCGGCCATTTTTTGGTTGCAGCCGTCATTGTTGTTTGGCGGGCCCGGGCTGGAGTCTAACCCACCAGCTCAGGTGTACGTGGCTGGCACCTTAGCCCGTTGAGCCACAGGTGCCGAGCCTACACCATACATTTTTCATCTTGGTATCTGCTCCTGGTCTGCATGTTCGTATTCCCTCCAAATTGGCATGTTGAAATCCTCAGTCCCAAGGCACTGGTATTAGGAGGCAGCAGCTTTAAGAGGGATTAATGCTTCTATAGCAAGAGAACCATGAGCTAGTTAGCCCTTTATACTATGTGAGGAAACAGCACAAAGTCTAGGAACCAGAAAGTGGGTCCTTACCAGAGACCAAAACTTAACAGCACTTTGATCTTGGACTTGGCAGCCTTCAGAACTATGAAAAGTAAGTTTCTATGCTTTACAAGTCACGCAGTCTAGGGTATTTTGTGATAGCAGCCTAAAGGGACTAAGACAGTACTTCTGACGTATTTGGAACAGTATCTTTCTAGATCTAAGTAAATGAACACTGAACCACTGAACTGATGCCTTTTTTTCTTCATCTTATCAAAATTCAACTTACTCCTTACAGAATCTTTGCTGCCCACTCCAGCCCACAATGATTTTTCCTTTCTCTATGGCCTTTTTCTTCAGTGACTTTCTTAGGTTATTATCTCTAAACCTTATACATCTTTGCGTTTTTCCTTCACCTAACAGTGCTTTGCACATCATAAATGCTCAATAAATATTTTTGATAAAGAGGTAAAGAAGTTGCCTGTTTTTCTACCTCCTTTGCAACTCAAAAAGATAAGAACTATGATTGCTTTAGCCCATAATACCTGCTTTTGAGACATGTTCTAATGAAAGTCCGGAATAGTAATGTTAAATGAGTATCCAGCTTCAACACTGATCAGTTTAAGAAGGGATACTGAAAAACTGCTCTAAAAATATTTGCTTGTAAGAAGTTGTCTAGAGCTGCCTGAGCTACTAATCCCTGCAAGGGTTTCAGTCTGTGCCTTAAGCATTTAGAACACATTCTTGCCTTAACCTTCAAGTCAGATCTCTCCATGGTAATGTAGGAATGTTTGCTATTTTAGGAAATGCGCCTCAGTGCATTCAGTGCTGTTTACATTAGGTTCCAAACAAGGTTTAAAAGGAAGGGCTTGAGTGTCTGCTGATTTGTGTGAATGAGAAGGTCCTTTTTAATGTGTGTGTCTCCCTAATTCTGTTATCCTGTTTCATTTTTTAACCCAACCACAGTGAGATTTCATGTTAGTTCATTCTGTTTATCTTATACTACAGGGAAAAAAATGCAGAGAAAAGAATAAAACAAGAATTCCTCCAGACTTCCCTTTGCAAGTATATCATTTCTTCTGCCTTTATACCCTTTATGTCTGGCTTCATTAAAAAACTTCTTTGAGATGAAGCTTCCATCAATCTGTAGAAGGAAATAACATCAGTAACTGAAACAATTGCCTTTCCCTGCAATTATGTGAACTTCATAGATTTACTGACTTCCTACTGGAAAAGATGTGGACAGCACATCAAAAAGCTCCTATGTCCTCGGGTCGAAACATGATTTGATGTGAATGGATATCAAGAAAGATTGGAGAGAAATGTGCAGTGATGTCAGTGGCACAACAGGTGTATGGCACTTTGTGGTTGTTATAGGAAGTCAGTTATATAGTAGGAGTTCATAAATATTGTTCAAATATACTTCCACTGACATGGAAGTGAAAGAATGTTTTTATAGAATGAAAAGGAAAACAGAGGGATAATAAAACCAATTAAATAAAATAATCTTTACTGAAAGTGTCTTATCTTAACAAAGGAAAGAAGGCTCTGAAGTGAAACTTCCTATACTCAGAGATTAGAGCGTAGGCCAGAATTTCATACTGAGATTACATGAGAAATATTTATCTATAGGAGGAAGGGTAAATGAGTATTTTCCACTTGGACCATTCAAACCTAAAAGTACAAGACCTGTAAGCTCTTCTTCCTTCTAACGCCCGATGAATGTGATTTGCTCAACTGTGGGGGAAGCGGGGAGTAGAGGGAGTGAATGAGTCCTCAGAACTCAGTCTTCTTTCTCCAGCATCAGCAGCAGCAAGGGATTCAGGGATGGCTTTGCTGGTGATGAGGCCCAGAGCTTAGAAACTGAACTTTTTTGCCTTGCACATTGATGGGGGCTCCTGTGATGAGAGTTGGCAGGGCAGACAAAGGTTTGGGTATCATACCGTAGGAGTCTGACTGTTAAAGTACAAGGCATAGGCTTTAGGTGTCACAAAGAGCAAGGCTCACTGTATGTTACCCACACAGAAGGGAGAGATAGAGTACTTCCTAATTGGTTTTAAAATATTCTTTACTCCATCTAAATCACAGAATGGACTTGATGAAGCAGTTAACAGCTATGTCAAGCCATGGTTTGCTCTCTCAAGAGGTAACATTGAGTATCTACTCTCTAAGCAATCCTCAGTCTAAACCACCAGCATTGCCCTTCTAAACTGCAAATCATACGCTTTTATTCCCCTGGCCTAATTTTTAATTTTCTGGTACCTACAACATGAAGTCTTCAGCTCAACATTTATGGGACATTTCAGCTATATATTTTATCATTCTCCAATACTTTTCAATTATTCACAATTCCTTAACTAAGTTCTACACCACTGTTTAGATTCACCTTCTGTTTTCTGCTTGGTGTATGTATTCCATGTTGTAAGGCTCCAGCATTAGGGTAACTTCCAGGTAAGACCCTTTCTGGAGTTAGTCCTTCTCATCCATATGTTCCTTTAGCACTATGCTCATATTTCTATCTCCTCATTTATCACACTCTATTCTAGTATTTTATTTACATGCCAGTCTTTCTTTGACTATAAGCCCTCTGAAGGCAAAGGGCCCCTAGACTAATGGTCCTCACCATCTCCTAGTGTTCATTTTGGAAATTTGTAGAGGTGTTTCTTGTTTTTATGGTTGTGACAGTGATAAGTGAGGTAAAGGATGCTACGTAACTTGCAATGTATAGTACAAAGCATTGTCCCAAATTCCAAATGACTTTTGAGTGTTCCATTGGGTGAAGGCAGAAGTAATAAAACTATAATTATGTGAACCTAGAACTTAATTCTGCTGTATATATGAACACACGGTTAAAAAACACTAAATTTTTCCATGAATTAATTTACCATGTAAATTAAGGGAATATTGGGTTTTGTCTGGAAATTTACCATGAGTTACTCGGGTGGGCATTGCCTCCTCCTCATTACTAATAGCACTGTCACTTGCTGTTTTTGAAATGTCAACCTAACATGCCTACATCACACTGTATTTGAGCAGTGGCATTCACAGTGATTTTCTGTAGGGGTACAAGTGCCTAACTATTTCTTTGTGCCTTTTCATATACTTGTGTCTGAGTATTTACCTATTAAAATGAACATTATTTTATTATAAATTACTTTCTTTTAATGTCTCTTTTATACCTATGTCACACAGTTGTTTGAAGGATTCAATTAATTTGAGTTAATATATAAAGGATTTAGATCAGCATCCAGCATTGTTATTATTACAGAAAAATTCTGGAATATTCACTGTTAAATATTTAAAATTCTCCTTGGGTATGTATTAAGTAATCTTGTGAGTTCCCTTCCAGGTTTTATGGTATGATAATTGAACCATTTGAGTAGAACTAAGTATTCCCAAGATATTATAGAAAGTGCTCCAGTATTTCTCCTTGACTAGGAGATTAAAATAAGATATAATGATAAGCCAGTTTTCCCTGAGCTGTTCACAATCCATTGCATTCTTCCTTCTCCTGGGGAGTAATACACAAACTGGCAACTTTCAGTTTGGTCTTTGTCTATTACACAGTTTTTCTATGCATAAGGCTAATAGGCCAGAGAGAGAACTGTGACCATTAATATCACTAACAAACTAACTGATATACTTACTAATTTTATCTTTGTCTTTTATAAGACAAAGATGGCTGGGTGGTTACTGTGGCTCAGTGAGTAGGATGCCGGCCCCATATACCAAGGGTGGTGGGTTCAAACCTGGCCCCAGCCAAACTGTAATAAAAAAATAGCTGGGCATTGTGGCGGGTGCCTATAGTCCCAGCTACTTGGGAGGCTGAGGGAAGAGAATCACCTAAGAGCTGGAGGTTGCTATGATCTGTGACACCACGGCACTCCACCTAGGGTGACAAGGTGAGACTCTGACTCTAAAAAAAAAAAAAAAAAGACAAAGATGGCTACAATGTGGATGAAGTCTGACTCATCAATATCTAACTCACAGCCTGTGTCTTTATCTCTGCTATTTATTTTAAGAATAGGTTTACTCTCTTTCAGATTGTTAATATGGGTAATGATAGTAGTTGCCATGGTTTCAGACATACGTAAGAACTTCATATATATTATTTCTAATCCTTACAAATAACTGAACATTAGGTATTTTTAGCTGTATTTTACAGAAGAGGAAACTATTTGAGCGAGTTATGTAATTTGCCTAAGGCCAAAAATCTAAAAGTGTTATTGTTGGAATTCAGATTCTAAAACCTCATTTTTTGTACCATTCTGCTTCCCTAATTAAAATCCAGGGGACTTTGTAACTAGAGTCAGTTATGGAAAAATCAAGATTCTTTCTCTGAACTTGAACTCGACCATCCATCCATAAATCCATCTGAACCATTTAAGATGGCTAAAAGCTCGCAGGTTATTATAAAAGTCACTTTAGTGTTTCTTTCTATGGTGGCCACAGAGTATAAAACAGATGCAGAATGACCAAAACCATATCCTTTCCTTTGGAATCTGAACACATGTAGAGAGAAGGAGGTTTTCACAGGGTCATCTAGATGCTTGCTAGAAGATTGCCACTTGGGACTGTTTTAGAAATATAATGTAAAATAACCCTATATACATAGTATTTTTTTTCCATAGGCCACAGACAAAAAGGGAGAAATTAGGAAATGTGCCATGGGAAGCCTTTTGTTTTCCACATCTGAGAGGATCTATTATCCCAGCCCCCTTAGCCACAGCTTTCTAACTTGGGAATTCTCATCAAAGTGGCCCACCACTGTGCACAGATGCTGATCCCCTCAGCTGTCAGGGTGCTGGATGGGTCCTGAGGTGGCTGCGGGCAAATGTTTCCAACCCTATGCATCCTTGGTACTTATTTCAGAATATTATAGATGTATAATCATTTCCCATGAAAATGAATTTTCCACTAAAAAAGTGGAGAAGGCTTAGCACCCATAGCTCAGTGGTCAAGGTGCCAGCCATATACACCAGGGCTGGCAGGTTCGAACCTGGCCTGGGCCTGCTAAAAAAGTGGGGAAACATGGTTTTACAGAATTAATAGCCCAATAGATCAGATCACTAAATGTGCAAAGTGTTGGGTAATAACAGTAACAATAAAGTTTTATAGATACCAGGCAACATTAAAGAAGAGTATCAATTTAGTATAATTTATATGACTTGATACATTTCTTCTGATCAATGGGCAATATTATTATCTTCTGGATGTTGTACTTATACTTGTTCTGAACATTCTTTTTGAATAGAATATCAGTAATTTAGTCTGTTTGAAATTATAGTCTTTCTCTTAAGTCTGTTCTGAAAACTGATACCAAACCAATTCTCCTCATTAGCACCACAAATACTGAACTACATATATCCATTTCAGTGTTTACCAAAGATGATGATGAAAGTATATATATATATATAAATATATATACACACACACACATAAATATACTAGTGTTTATATGTCTATAAATATAAAACTAGATCAATGGAAGTGATTTTACTTCAGAATTTACAAATGAGTATTATTTTTTTCAAAATGTTCACCTTGGTAAAATCTTTCCCCAGGCTGTATCTTCAAGTGTTTTCCCTACACTTTCTTCAAGAATTTTGATTGTTTCATGCCTTAGGTTTAAATATTTTATCCATCTTGAGTCAATTTTTGTAAATGGTGAGAGGTGTGAGTCCAGTTTCAGTCTTTTACATTTGGTTATCCAGTATTTCCAACACCATTTATTGAATAGGGATGTGTTCCCCAGTGTACGTTCTTGTTTGGTTTATCAAAGATCAGGGGGCTGTAAGATGTTAGTTTCATCTCATGGTTTTCTATTTGGTTCCAAATATCAATATTTCTATTTTTGTGCCAATATCACTGTGCTTTGATCACTATGGCCTTATAGTATAGCCAAAAGTCTGGTAGGGTGATACCCCTGGCTTTGTTTTTATTACTAAGAATTGCCTTGGCTATACCAAGTTTCTTCTAGTTCCATACAAAATGAAGAATTATTTTGTACAAATCTTGAAAGTATGATGATGATATTTTAATGGCGATTACATTGAATCTGTAAGACTTCCATGGCAATTGTAACAACAACAAAAATAAACAAATGGGACTTAATTAAACTGAAAAGCTTCTGTACAGCTAAGGAAACAACAACCAAAGCAAACAAACAAGCTTCAAAATGGGAAAAGATATTTGCATATTATGAATCAGACAAAAACTTGATAACTAGGATCTATAGAGAACTCAACTTAATCAACAAAAAAAGGCCTAATAATCCCATATATCATTGGGCAAGAGAGATGAATAGAACCTTCTCTGAAGAAAACAGATGAATGACTAACAAACATGAAAAAATGCTCATCGTCCCTAATCATCAGAGAAATGCAAATCAAAACCACCCTCAGATATCACCTAACTCCAGTGAAAATGGCTCATATCACAAAGTTTCAAAGCTGCAGGTGCTGGTGTGGATGTGGAAAGAAGGAACACTTTTACACTGTTGGTGGGACTGTAAACTAATACAACCTTTTTGGAAGGAAGTATGGAGAATCCTCAAAGAACTCAAATTAGACCTCGCATTTGACCCTGCAATCCCATTACTAAGCATCTACCCAGAAGAAAAAAATCCTTTTATCATAAGGACATTTGCACTAGACAGTTTATTGCAGGTCAATTTACAATTGTCAAAATGTGGAAACAGCCTAAATGCCCACCAACCCAGGAATGGATTGACAAGCTGTGGTATATGTATACCATGGAATACTATTCAGCCACTAAAAAAGATGGAGACTTTACAGCCTTGTATTAACCTGGATGGAGACGGAACACATTCTTCTTAGTAAAGCATCACAAGAATGGAGAAGCAAGAATCCAATGTACTCAATTCTGACATCAAGGCAGTAGATGAGCTAATACAATGGGGGGGTCGGGGACTGAGCAAGTGGGGAGGGGGTCTGGAGGATCACAGTGTATGGCACATCTCTTGGGAGGTGGGACACATGTATAAGAGGGACTTTAAGAAATGCAATCAGTGTAACCTTATTTTTTGTACCCTCAATGAACCCAAACAATTTTAAAAAATGTTCACCTTGGGTACTACATATTCTCCAATTATGCTGGAGTCATTGTAACAGCATGTTAGCATTACAGGAGGCTTTAGAGATTATTTGGGCTACTCTTCCCACTCTACACATGTGGAAGCTGAGAAGTGACATTTCTGTAGTTATTCAGCTACGGGACAGAAATCTTATTCAGTCAAGCTTTTTCCAATTAAGATGTGTTATAAAATACTTTCGAGAGTCCCTTAAGAAAGTTTCCATATATTTTAACATGTACATTACAGAATGCCTATGAACTTTGATTTGTGTTCATAGCTTTAAAATTAAATGCACACATATCATACTTTGAGTTAACTAGAGCTTTGTAACCAAAATGGAGCCACTATCTAAGAGGTTTATAAATGTGACCAAGATAGTCATGTCTTACTTTCTTGTTGTGACCTAAGTACCCAAACCGGCTACCTCCAAGTGAGAAGCCTCATGCATTTACCTCTATACCTTAGAAAAACTGCCATTTCCTATATTTGCCATGAAATGGAAAGGTTGGAAGCACCGGCTTAAACTAATTTTCACCATCGCTCTTTATCCTGACCCTATCCTGTATGTGTGAACCAATAAAGTACACCGCATGTTCTATCATTAGTCCAAGGCTACTGTAGGAATGTAAGACTATCTGGTAATTGTTTTGTTGCTTAAGCTAAGATATTCTAGGGTTCATTTAGAAAATATATTTTTAGGGACAGTGCCTGTGGCTCAACGGAGTAGGGCGCCAGCCCCATATGCTGGAGGTGGCAGGTTCAAATCCAGCCCCGGCCAAAAACTGCAAAAAAAAAAAAAAAAAAAGTACAAATGCAAACTAATACTCTGAAATAAAAAATAAATTAAAAAAAAAAGAAAGTATATTTTTAGTAAATCGAAAGTCAATGGAGGAGGGGAGGTCCCTCTGAGGTGACTTCTAAGAACAATGAATACAATAGAACATCCATAGTTGACCACCTCCCTCAGTTGACCTGATTTTCATAGATTGGACATGCACCACATGTACATATGTATCAGTACAGCAGGCCTAGTTCCTTATGTTGACCATCTCCGTATGTTAACTAGTGAAGGAGCTGAAGAAATTTTACTCCACAACATGACTGTTTAACAAAGAATATTTTGAATTAAAGGACATTCATAATCAGAAAGCATTGGAAAGGGCTTTCCTTCTATCTGCATAAAACTAGACTGACCTGATCAGGGGATTAAAGGGGGCAACTGACGTCCTTTCCTCTCCTTGAATGCTAGCACTCCTGGCCCAAAATCATTTAAAATACAATACCTATCTCTTAGGTTAATTTACAGGTCGATCTGTGTACAAATCTATTTGTTTTCCCTAGAAACCACTTGCTGGACCCACACTCCACATTCTCCCCACTCCTTTCAAAAAAGGCATCTATAAAGGTATCTGACCATCACTGAGACATTGGGTAAACATTCTTGTGCTTCCCCCCATACATGTGGTATCTGGAAATAAATCTTTCTCATATTAATCTGCTGTAATTGTCAATTGATCTTTCAGTGAATCAACCAAGGGAAAAGGGCGACTTTCACCATGATCCCTACACCAGTCTGTTACAGTCCTTTGGGTGGTCAGCTTACAGAGGCTGTACTCTAGATGAAAATCAATGCAATTATTTTCACCACAGTGAGTGTTCTCTCTTCAGTATTAAAACCACAATATATGTTATACATAGTTCAAAATCAGTTGAGGTGGTTGACCAAGTTCTAAGATGACCCCTGGCATCCGCACCTTTATGTAATCCTTGCCCCTTGAGAATGGGCAGAACCTATTACTTGCTCTGACTGGAAGAGTATGGCCATGGTGATGGAATGTCACTGCACACTCATGCTAGGTAATATGGCAAAAGTGAAGAGATTTTGCAGATGTAATTAAGGCAGTTAATTTTAAGTTAGTCAAAAGGGCCACTATGCTGGAGGGCCTGACCTAATCAGGTGGGCCTTTAAAAGAGGGTAGTCAGAGAAACAACTCTTTCCTTCTGCTGCTGAAGAGGTGGCTGCCCTGACTTTCATGTCCACACAAATGAATTCTTCCAGTAAGCTGAGGGTGCTCAGCGGCAGATCCTTCCCTGGGTATGCCTCCATATAAGAAAATAGCCCAGTTTGTATCTTGATTTCTGACTCATGAAATCCTAAGCAGAGAACCCAGCTAAGCCATGAAAGGCTACAGAAACTGTGAGATTAACAAATATGTGTTGTTTTAAATCACTCTGTTTGTAATATCTTACACCGCAGTATATGACCCAAACACTTAGATATTAAAAAGTAGGGATCAGGTTTCAGTGAGCTGTGATGATGGCAGTACATTCTAGCCAGGGAGACAGAGACTATCTCATTTAAAAAAAAAAAAAAGTAGGGCTCATGAACACAGGAGGCAAGAGCCTGCAGATCTGCAGCCCGGAGCTCACCCACGTCTCTGTGCTCATGGGCTCTTCTGGCAGGGGCGGCAGGGGCTTCTCTCGGGACAGCTGCTCCACAAGCCTCTCCTGGGTAGAAAGGCTCTGACTCAGTTCTTCAATTCTCCTGAAGGAAAGAAAAAGTGAGACAATGACAGTCATGATAATGTTATTAATTTTTCAGGCCACTCCAAAGATAGTATGGTCTAGTGCAGCTGGTTTTTACTCTTTTAGGTCATTGAACCCTTTGATCTTTTCTTCAGAAAGCCAAGTATTTTCTGGCTCAACCCCAAGATATATGCACAAACAACATTTTGCTTTAGGTTCATGGACCTCCTGAAGCCTATCCATGGATCAATAGACCATAGATCTGTGACTCCTGGGATAAGGACCCAGAAGTTGGTCTGTCTTTTACTTTTTTGCAGCAGTGGCTGTTGTTCCATTCAAGAAACAGTCCTTGGATAACCATTGCTAGTATTCAATGCATTCTACCAACTACTAGGACTATGAAGTTGGAAAAGGAACAATCTCCTTTGTGTAGAAGCTTGAATCCCTTCTGTGCTGCTAGCCATCTGGAGAGTGAGAGGAGACTCAGCTACCATCACGCACTGAAAAGGATGTTTTGGTCAACAACGGTCTGCATACAGGACAGAGGTCCCACAAAATGACAGTGGAGCTGCAAAGTTCCTATCACATAATGATATCCTAGCTGTTATAATGTCTTAAGACAATACATTTACTCATGTGTTTGCGGTGATGCTGGTATAAACACACTCACTACCAACTTACAGTACTGCCAACTGCATAAAAGTGTAGCACATACAATTATGTAGGGTGAATGATACTTATAATAATAAATATATTACTACTTTATGTATTTACTATCCTACACTTTTTATTGTTTTTAGAGTAAACTTCTACTTTTACAAATTTTAAAAGTTTATTGTAAAACAGCTTCAGACAAATTCTTCAAGAGGTATTACAGAAGTGGTCATCGTTAATCACAGGAGGGGACACTCCACGCATGTTACTGCACCTACAAACCTTATAGTTGGACAAGATATAAAGGTGGAAGATGGTGATATGGACGATCCTGAGCCTTCGTAGGCCTAGACTAATGTCTGTATTAGTGTCTTAGCTTTTAACAGAAAATTTTAAAAACCAAAAAATGTAAAAAACAAATAACCTTAGAGAATAAGGACGCAAAGAAAAATTATTCATGTACACTTATTCAATGCGTTCAATTTTAAGCTAGGTATTACGAAAGAGTCAAAAGTGTAACAAGTTTAAAATTTTATAGAGTAAAATGTTACAGTAGGCTAAGGTTAGTGTATTACTGAAGAAAGAAACAATGTTTTATAAATTTCCTGTATCCTAAGTATACAGTGTTTATGAAGTCTACACTAGTGTACAGTAACTCACTGACTCACCAGCAACAACTTCTAGTTCTACAAGCTCCATTCATTGTAAATGCCTGTTGGTGTCCTTTTGAAAATCTTTTCACAATTTTTATTGTACTTTTTCTATGTTTCAATATGTTTATATGCACAGATAGCTACCATGGTGTCAAAATTTCCTACAGTATTCAATACAGTAACATGCTGTTTGTACACGTTTGTAGCCCTGGAGTCACAGGCTATAGTATGCAGCCTAGGCGTGCAATGGGCTGTACCATCTAGGTTTGGTAAGTACACTCTGATGTTTACATAACCATGAAATCACCTAATGACACATATCTTAGGACATATCTCTGTCATTAAGTGACATATGACTGTATATAAACAAATAATAGCAACAGAATGTAATAAGAGCTACCATGATAGAGGTGCCTTACACTGAATGTCCTATAGGAAGAAAGATAAAGAAGTGATTCATTTGACTTGGAAGAGTCTGGGGAAGCTCTGGAGAAAATATGTTGAAAACTAGGTTGTTTTCCAGGCTTGGAGGGAGGAGACTCAATAAAGGCATAAAGGTACAATGTGTATTTGGGGAAGAGTCTACGGAACAAAGGGTGTTGGAAGAGTCCATGGCTGGAGAAGAAACTGGAAATCCAGTCTAGGATTACGCTGTGAGGGAAATCCTTGTCCTGTGACGACGTATACAAACTACAAGTTCAAATGAGCAGATGTGGATCCACTCCCATGTGGACAGCACGCCTCGCTGATTCTCTCTGAGTGTTACAAGGCTAAAGATACCTTCCAAGTCCTTGAACATATGCTGGGTACCCAATGAAATGTTTCAAACTGTGATTATCATTCCTAGTGTAAGTGTATAAAATAATGAAAGCACCTTGGGAGGAAAATAGTTTGGCAGAAAGGTGAGGGACACCAGAAAGTAAAGTAGAAATCTCATAAATTCACTTAGGGTGTGAGGGTCAACTAACGTTTGGAGGAAAGAAAGAACTTCAAAAACTTAAAAACATTATGCAAATGTAAGCTGTAATTGATAAGGCTGAGGAAGAATGTGGCTCTGTAAGAGAGTGCCATGGTACCTATACCAGAACATCTCTGCTTTTGTCAAGCTTCAAACCTCAGGCATCCCTTTGCCTCTCAGTCCCTAGAGATGATCTGTTTATTCTCCTACTCGCCCAGGTGTTCAAGGTCAATTGATATGAACTACCTTGATGTGCTTGTCAGATGTGTGCAAGTGTTTTCTTGGGGTTTTGTTTGGTTTGTAGTTTAGTAAGTATTCACTAGGATACAGAGCTGAGGCAAAGTCTCAGGGAATGTAGTCGGAAAGATGAAAGCAAATAAAGCACGGCATTGAGCACTGTGCAGGGTGGAAGCGTACAGAAAATCGACAACACAGGGACTTCATTCTGCTGCCACAAAAAGCCTTCAAAGAAGTGATGGGTCATGCCTTGGGTGATGTTTGAAGAATGAACAATTCACCAGAAGGGGGACACTTTGCACAGAAGGAAGAGTATGGGCAAAATTCTGAAGACCTTCCCTCGCTTCATATGTTTCTGGGCAGTGTAGATTCAGGGTCAGTTACAGCAGTGCCTGAAACCATGTTACACTATGTATGATACTCAACTACCAGATTGTTCATCAATAAAATATAATAATTCCCATCTCAGGGGGTTGTTAAACAAGAATGTGAAGCACTCAGCTATATGGTAAGAGCTCAGCAAACCTTGGCCCTCGTTACCATTACCAGTCTGGCCTGAGGGGAGCACGTGGAGTCATGGGGGGACAAACCTGGAGAAATCAGACCTTGCACATGGTGGGCGGCATGTGAGGGAATATGGATCTTCTGTCCTGAAGGTGTGGGAAAGCTTTCCAGGTGGGTCTGTAGTGACATGGTGAAACTTGGGTTCCAGAAAGAATCAGTGGTTGTACACATGTTTTTTGCCTATTCAAGTTAAAAGCTCCAAAAGGCTTTTTAGGACACTGTAGTATCATGAACCTAAGAGGCTAAATTATTTGCCAATTTGATATTATTGAATTCTCAACTTCAAAACTGCTCTGAATTGTTAAATTAAGATCAAATAAGTAGGCCAGGACTGGAAATAGAACAGTTGGGAAGTTGCCACAGTAACTCAGACAGTAGATAGTGGTGACCTCAACAACTGCCCAGGCACCTTAAGGACAAAATCTAAGTTCCTTGTTATAATGTACAGGGCTGGCCCCAGCACAGTGGCCTGCAGTCCCAGCTACAGGGAGGCAGGAGCATCACTTGAGCCCAGGAGTTCAGTGTTGCAGTAAGCTATGACTGTGCTACTATACTCCAGCCTGGGTGACACGATGAGATCCTATTTCAAAAAGTAACGTAAAATAAATAAAAGTTAATTGATTCATTAGTTAATAATATACAAAGCTGGCACAACCACACCCCTACTCCCAAAAGGGCTTACCTTTCACTCATCTTCCCCAGACCCTGTGCTCTGGTTTATACAGAATTCTTTGTAGCTCTTGAAACATTCCCTTCCCTGTGTCTCCCTCCATGGTTTCTCCTTCTGCACAGAACATTTCCCTTCCCCATGCCCTTTCTGGCCAATTTCTCTTAACTCCTTTTCAATCTTCAAATTCAGCTCATATTTCACCTCTTTCAGCAAACCTTCAGTAGTACAGGCTTAGCCCATCTGGGCTGCTATGATAAAATGCTTTAAACGGGGTAGCTTATAAACAGCAGACATGTTTTGGTTTTTTTTTATCAATGTTCTGGAGGCTAGGGAGTCCAAGATCAAGGCACTGACAGATCTGATATCTGGTGAAGGCCCATCTCTGGTTCATAAATGGTGTTTTCTCACTGTACCCTCACACGGAAGAAAGGGCTAACTAGCTCTCTGGGGTCTCTGTTATAACGGTACTAATCCCATCCATGAGGCATCTGTCTTCATGTGGTAATCATCTCCCAAAGGTCCCACCTCCTAATACCACCACCTTGGGAGCTAACATTTTAACATATAAATTGAGGAAGGGGAACACTAACATTCAAACCATAGCAGGCCCCTTGCTCTTTTAGTCTGGAAGGGATGACCATCAAATATGTCACCCAAGCATCCCAGGCTCCTTCTCTCAGAGAACTTACTAAAATCACGTAACATTTCTTTGTGGCAGGAGCTGAGTCTTTCATTTCTATCATCCTAGTGCTTAGCCCCTTATGTGGCAAGTAACAGGTGTTCAGGACACATTTGATGAATAAGCGAATCCACGTTGCCTACTCGCCATCCCTGGTCCACTTCATCCTTCTACTGACCTAGTTAGGCTCCCAGTTCTCAAGGAGTGGAGTTGTTCGTGCTTTGTTTCATTTGCTTGTTAGTAGAGATGAAGTGTTACTATGTTGCCCAGGCTGGTCTCAGACATCTGGCCTCAAATGATCCTCCCACCTTGGCCTCCCAAAGTGCTGGGCTCACAAGTATGAGCCACCACACCTGTGTGGAGTTAAGTATTCTTAAGGACACCATTAAAGATGCAGCCCTAAAAAGAATGCG
>CAUYRH010059816.1:0-18677 GCA_963574655.1 Perodicticus potto | reverse complement strand
AAGGGTACATGTGAAATTTACTAAATGTAGAATATAAATGTCTTAAAATAATAACTAAGAAAATGACATGAAGTCTATGTTAACCAGTTAGATGAAAATATTTCAAATTACATATAAAACCAGCACATTGTACCCTACGATTGGATTAATATACACAGCTATGATTTAAAAATTAAAATAAATAAATAAACAAGTAAATAAATAAATGAAAAGATTGACATTCTTGGTCTCTGTTCTACTGGACTACTGAGGCAGCAGAGGCCCTGACCTGCTCAAGGTCCTTCGACACTTTACAATCATCTGATTACTTTCTTCCATAAAGCACCATTACACATATATTTGAAGTGTAAAATTTTGGAAAAAATGGATTCTTGACTTTCACACAAAATTTATTTCCATTTTTCTTGAGCCCAAGTGAATAGAGGACATGGACAATTTTTAATCACAGGGTCCTCAAATTGACAAATAGCAAAGCGTCTTCCCTCTTTTTTCAGGCTAAGTCAATCCTTAATTCATGCCTTGCTCAAGGATAGTTTCCTACCTTAATTTCCCATGGGGTAGCTCCTGTATGACCAATCCGATTTTGACTGCCTTCCCCAGGTCAATCACAACTTGCAAGCCTGGAAGGAGGAGCTAAGTAACCAGATCACTGTTTGTAGCCTGAACTCCCTCCTGTTCAGATTTTGAGGAGAGAGAATCTAAATGTTTTCTCATCACTCAGGGAACCATCTCATGATAGTTGAACTTTGTCCAAGTGCCTAAAGCCCCCACCAGCACCATGATAAGAGACCCCTTAATGAGGGGATAGGAGAAATACTCTGGGGGATGAGAAATTTGCATTTAATACATTCAAACCCTCCTTCATCTCAGCTGTTAGCACCTATTATAAGCACAAGAAAGTCCTCTGTGTATTCTGGGACTTTATGAAACCAGAGAATTTTCTCTTACCTTTTCTCAGAAGTGGGTTCTTGTGAACTAAATACTGAGATTTCATCATGGAGAGATTGGACATCTTGTTTTCTCTCATGACCTGGAAGGAGCTATTTTTGAGGATTAGGCTGAGTTCTTCTGCCTCTACCTTCTTACCTAGGAACTGACAGATCTTCTCCACAGTTCCTTCTGTGTTCTAAAAGAAGGAAAAACAAGAGAGAGGATGTGAGATAGAAAGGCAACAGAGAAACTAGGATGAGAAGCAGGATGAGGAGAGGGAAGAAGAGAGAAACAAGACACAGAAGGGAGAAGTGATGGAGTTGGGTGCAACCAGAACAAAGCAGAGAGAAAGGTAAATAAGAGAGAGAAGGTGGTGTGGGAAAGATGCCAGGATCCTGATGGATTTCTCAGTCCAGTTGATTTTCAGACAACTTATCATTAAAAAACAAGGCCTAGAGTTTCTAGAGAGACTTGATGGGCTCCTAAACTCCTTAAAGAAGGAGTGAATCAGGGGGAACTTGACAAAGATTTAAGAAATTGATTTCAACTCCTGGCTGTGCCAACAATACTCTTGCTCATAACTAACATTTGAATGATACATAGAATTTTATAAGATCCTCTTATATATCAATAGTGAGTACTTGTTACAGAATCCTAGGAGATTATGATAGGAAAATAGCTTTTTATACTAGAAAGGCTTTCCTTTGAATCATAGTAATTGCTCTTAGAACTAAAATGTTTTAAAGTGTTTTTAATTTCACAAGCCCCAGATGTTGTCTATAAAGTAGTCACACAAGTGTGGAAACAGCTAAAATTGAAGTTCAGTGTGTAATTGAAAGGAAAATTACAAGAAGTTATGGAATCATGGCCCGAGGCACATAGACATGTGAAGAAAGGTTTCCTGATTAAAATGGATTCATGCTGAGGCCATTGGAGATTTTACAGAGTTGGGCAGAGGAAAGTGATGGGGAGTAATTTTTCTCAGGTAGAAGCAGCATCCAGTGTTTATGTCACTGTCTCTTTCTCCAGGATACCACCAATAGGTCAGGTTCTTTCCACAATGGTCTGCTCACCCTCACTGGTCCTGAGCATCACCTGAAAGCTTCTCCTGTCTCTCAGCAGCCCTTCCAGTCATCAGCATCTCAGCACATTCACACAGGTTGATCTCATGCCTTCATTTATCTTCTTACCAGTGAGTTTGAGATGTCAAACAGTTGGACACATATCTGGAACTGACTGGAACTGAACTGAAATGTTCTGTCCCTTCCCCAGGGCTTTGTCATCACTGGGTCATCATCAGTACCATATGTCCTGCCCACAAAGATTTTTACAAGCACCAGTGGGTGCATATGCCATAGTCCTCTGCTTGAATGCCTGGAAAACCCCTTTAGATGCTTGACGATAAAGTGAAAAAGAACATGGAAAAAACTATGAATGATGTGAAATGGCAACTAGAAGGAGGGCAATGAAGAGCAGGGAGTTAATCCCACTCTTACTGCCTCCCCTCAAGGCTAAATTTTGACTGAGAAGGAGGAATGGAGACACAGGGAAATGGAGGGACATCAGAGGAAAGGAAGGTGGTAGTGAGCGGGTGTGCACCAACTACTAAAATGACCGTTACCCATTTCAGCTCTTCATAACTCAGCATCAGGAAGTTTTCCCTCTCTCTCATGGACACCCAGCCACGAACGTGGTCAAACCATGACCCATATGGCACTGCATGGGGGTAGGCAGAGAGACAGACAGGATGATTCCATCTTTCAGTTCGCTCCCCGAACAGCTATTACAATATAATTGACAACAAAAGTTCATATATATTTACAGTGTACAACACAATGTTTTGATTGATATATACATTGTAAAGTGATAAGATAGAACTCAATAACATACTCATCATGTAGGTGTCATTATTTTGATAGTGGGAGGATTGAAGATCTATTTCACTTGCCATTTTTTATGTATAGGTACATAATTACCTATATGTATATATACATATGTATTTCAGTATATACAAAGAGCCTCAACATACACAAGGAGCTCCCATGAGTCTTTTTTCTTAGCTTTGACCATTATTGTTAGATTGTTATTTTTGTTTACAGTAAGAGGGTTTTATTATTTGGACAATGTAAGGAGTACATGAAGATAGTTCCCAAAGCAGAATGTCCTGATATATTACTTTAAATACACCTTATTTCATCTGTTTCCCTTTTCCTTCCAACTGTTGTATTTTAGAAAACTCCCACATATCACAACATTTCAAGGTGAGACACGTACAATAGAAGCAGTTTGGGGAGTGAGGAAACATGCTCTCAATCTCGCACACTTTGAATTCAAGGTTATGTATGGCTTCTCTCCAGGTTGCTAGAGCTCCAGAGACAGATCACAACTGGCAGAGGGAACTCAGAAGGCAGTGTTAGGAAAAATTGACAAATTATAAGTGCTTGAAAAAGCCCAGGGATTCTGCATAACTAAAAGTACAGAGATCCCAGAGTCATGCAAACCTTTTGAGACTGATAGAAACACAGGATTAAGGGAGTTTTGAAAAGTGGCATTTTCTGAAAAACAATGGTAGAAAGCTAAAGGGTCCGGATTAAGTTGTCTGGGAAAGTAATGAAAAACTGACTTTCAGAAAGACACGAATTTGGAGAGTAGAGAATATAGTTATCTGTGATAGTACGAGAGTTGTTAGACTCAGCAAATAGTGTGGACTGTTTATTAGGGACAAGCTGAGGGGTTGACTAGAGCCCTGCTGCCACATAGAATAGGTGGACTTTGCAGATTTGGATTCCAGCGGTGACAGATTCTTGTCACCCTAGGATGGTGAGAAGTAGATACAAAGAGGGTGGCAGGTGAGGTTGGGAACACCTTATATGTGCGTCCCCTAGAGTCCATATTTTATAGCACGCTCACCATTTCCTTCCAGGAACCATTCAAGAAATTGTTCCAGTGACTTTGGTTTCTTAGCAATATTCACTGAACTCCAGAAGAAATAGCCAGATACAATAACATCCTTGGGATTTCTGATGACGTAAATCACCTTAACGGGAAAATAGGAGAATGAAAAATTCATACATTTATTCCCAGTCTTTGAAATGTTCATAAAAATGGAGAAAAAGCCAATTCTTAGAATATGTCTATTGAGTATTAATGAATCCTTTTAATAAATAACTTAATGCATTCAGTAATCAAATGTAAAGTTTAATGTTTCTATGAAGTAGTCACTGCTCCAGGATTATAACAATGGAAGAGGAAAGCATTGCCCTTCCCTCTGGGGTATATGAGTCTACTCACAATGCGAAGCAACCGGAGGGTTTTAAAATGTGAGAAACATCGTATTTGTGTAGATAGTTTAAAGATCATTAACAGGAGAATGGATTAATACATTATGGTGCATTCGTAGATATATAGAAATATATATCCATGTGCACATCCAAGACCATGGATGACTCTCACAGACATCACATTGAGGGAAGGAAGTCAGGCATCCAATGTTCATACAGCATGACTCTATTTGTATGAAGTTCAAGAACAAGCAAAACTAAGCTATGAGTTTAAGGCAGGGAGTGCTGACTTCTCTGTGTGTGCATTGATGAAAAAACTCATCAAGCTAATATCTAAGATCACTACCCACATCTACTCACATACCCAAGGAAGAGTAGTTGGAATTTGAGCATGTGAATTTTCCTTTGGATTCTGCACCCACTCTCTCTGTGACATTATTCTAGTCCTCAGTCTCCCCACACAGGGATTTACCAAAAACTGTAAGACCCATGTAAAGAGGCATGTTGTGGCAAATTCATTTATTGTGCTACCACACAATGTAAAATTTCTTTTCTTTCTTATTTATTTTCCTTTATTTTATTTTATTTTATTTATTCTTTTTTGGGGAGCTGGGGTTGGGTTTGAACCCACCACCTCTGGTATGTGGGGCTGCTGCCCTACTCCCTGAGCCATAGGCATCACTCCCACAAGGTAAAATTTCTAAGAGAGGAGACTGTTATGCGAAGTTTGTCCACTTAGCTTCAACTGAAAAACATTTTTAAAAATCACAAACCGATGAAGTCCTAGGAAAGCCTGTTTCTCTTCCCTTCCTTTTTTTTCTTCCTCCTTCCTTCCCTCCCTTTCTACCTTCCTTCCTCCCATCCTTCCTTTTTTGTTTTCTTTTTTCTTTTTTAAATTTATACTTTTAGCAAACCATATTTCTAAAATTGGTCTGATATATGTGAGATCCAGGACAACACATATTTCTTCTGGTGATCACTGTTCATCCACTGGGGAGACCTGTGTGGCTGCTCCTCTGCATAGACAGCTACACACAGGAACACACAGAGGTTCGTAAAACTCTCCCCACACCAGAGAGATCTCCCTGGATTTCAGCATTGATTTACAAATGTGCTGGTTCTCATATGAACAACTCTACTTCTCAGTGGCAAGAGGCACTTACTGAATTAAGACTGGCTCACTGTTTATTTTAGAACAACACAAAGGTTCTTATCTAGTATACCGAGGTATGACAATTAAATTTGAGAACTACACCAAGGTCTGACAATTAAGGTTCAGAACTACTCATCCTACAAAAAGTGCTACATCCCTCATTGCTGAACATCACCAGGGTCACCTTTGAAGGCTCCCCTTGGGAAGCTTTGCTCTGATGCCTGTGCCCAGTCTATGTTTCAAAGCAGGTTTGGAATTCCTTTTCTGGAAGGGACATCAGAATGCTGTCATCTTACCTGTGATGTCCTAAATCTCATCAAAACGTCTTCCTTTCGGTATTTCCTTTATCTTTTAGGTATAGAAAAAAGTCAATGGGGCCAGATCAGGTGAGTAGGGAGAGAGTCCAAGTACAGTTATTTGTTTACTGATGGAAAACTCCCTCACAGACAGTGCCATGTGGGCCGATGCATTCTCATTATCCAAGAGCCACGTGGTGTGGGCCAAGATACTCAGTTCCAATTGTCCTGTTTCTCCACTGCCATTTACTTGGACTGCTATACTTCTCACAGCCAGCTAATGATTTTGACTCATAGTTCCATGAATTTGTGCAACGGTTCAATCAGTTCCGTCTGCTCATTACTGGCCCCAGGGTCTCTTCATCCCTGATGATTTCTCTATCCTCTAATAACTTGTCATCCACGTGTACACTGCCCTTTTCTGCATGGCATTATCCCCATTCACTTGGACTAACATGTCCCTGATTTCACTTCCACGCTTACCAACTTCACAAGAAATTCAATGTTTGCTTTTTGCTACAGTGCAAACACTGCCAAACTCGTAATGGCACACACAAACATACAACAACAATAAGAACTCCACTCAGGAAAACAGCACCACACAAACACAGCTGTGAGACACTGATATACAAAAGTTGTGAATCCTTCCCAAGTTGTTTGTAAAGTCCTGCCAACAACAGTGCATGGTAGCAAATTCAGGAACACAATTGTCAGACCCTTTCATATAGAGCAGTTATAAATTGTAGCTGGGCTTAAAATATGTTTACCTAAGATTGTGCCATCATCATGTCACTTTGTGCCTGGTTTGTATCTTGCTGGAATATTGTGTAGAATGGTTCACAACCTTGCACTCAGCTATAGTCCTTGGACCAGTCACGCTGGCATCACCTAATGCAGAATCTCAGGTCCCATCTAGACCTACTGAATGACAACGCATTTCAACAAGGTCTCCACAAGATTTACAGACATATTAACATTTGAAAGGTATTGTTCCTACATGTTTAGTGGATTGTTCACCGACCTTGGCCTTGGAACTGAAGAAAGATGTGGGGAAGAGATGGATGGGGAGGTGGGATGTGAGCAAGCGTGGGCCCTCCTTCTTATTTGCTAATGCAAACCCAGGCTCAGTCTCTATCCAGGGTGAGCATTTCCAGATGGGCACAGACTGGACCCACTTGGTATCCCCCTTGGAGTGAATCAGGCAGAGAATCTCTATCACCCAGTGTGTTCCTAGATAAAGAGGAGAAAATGATGATCACTCCAGTCTGATTGTAAAAACAAATGGTAAAATACACACAACATACAATGTACTGCTTTTAAGCATATAATTTAGTAGTGTGAACTATTTTTCTGTTGTTGCACAACCAATCTCCATATTTGTAATCTTGCAAAACTGAGACCCTATTCATATTACACAACAATTCTGCATCCCCTCCTCCCTCAGCCCTGGCGTCACCTTATGTAAGTAGAACCATCAGTGTGTGCATTTTTGTGACCGGATAAGTTAATTTAGTGTAATGTCCTCAGGTTTATCCATGCTCTAGCATGCGTCAGCATTTACTTCCTTTTGAAGGAGGAATCCTGTTTCCATTGTATCTACTAGCCACAGTTTGTTTATCCCTCATCTGTCACTGGGTGTCAAAGTTGACACCATCTTTTAGCCATTTGCTGAAGTCTTTGAATAAGTCCCCATCACGGTTTGTTTCTCAGGGTCGCCCCACTTGCAGTGCCTTTGGCCTCAATCTGGCCTCTTTGCAGACTCTCACCCCCCAGTCCCACTCCCATCTAGATAATATCTACGTCTTTCAGTACCTTGGATGTGTCAGGCCCTTTTCCAATTTATGACCATCTCCCAGGATTCCTCCTCTTTGTGAAAATATCCCTTCTTACTAAGAGATTTTGCTTTCACTCTTTCTATTTCACTTTAGATTCTGTTCCTTCTGTTAGGATTTTAGTGGTTATCCTTCTGCTTGCTTGTGGGGGGTTGGGTGCATAGCAACCCCGACCTCATTTGAATGTTGGCTGGGAAAATGATGCTGATAATAATTTACTCTAATATACAAAATCTGAAAATGCCCATAGATGGCTTACATTAACTCAGGCTGAGCGGACTGAGAAAATGCAGCACCTTCCTGGCTTCTTCAGAGGCTTCTATTAATTTTTAACAAAGGTGCAAATGATAGGGTTGAAAGAATCTTATGTTTTCCAGGGAAAATGGATAAAGAGAAAGCCAGGGCAAGTGGCAAGCGTTGGTAAACAGCCCAAAGTGCATGCGAATGGAGGGGGAGGCAGAAGCTAGTTCTATTCAGGTATGGAGAATAAAACAGGTTTTCTAATTTAACTACCCATTCAAAGAGTTTAATCCTTCCCATCTGCTGACCTGAATGCATAGGCCTAGTCTGGCCTGTCCAGGTCCCTCTGGATTCTTTTCCTCTTCTATAGTTTTAAAGAAACTCAAGGGATGGTCTGCCTGGCTGTGTTTTTCTGGAGACCCCAGAATTGAGGTTCAGTACTCCACTGAGAAGTCCACCTATCTCCCTCCCACACCTGCCGATACACACCCCTGAATCAGCCTTAATGTTCACTGGTCTGGGTCCTCCCCCTCTGAACACTCACTTTACTGTGTAATTCCCTGACAGAATCCTTTTCTTTGAATGTACACGGTACTAGGCAGTCCCTCACCCCAAAGCATTTTACATTGTCTGTCATAAGAAAGTGTTCTAGGGTGGCACCTGTGGCTCAGTGGGCAGGGCACCAGCCCCATATTCCCAGGGTGGCAGGTTTGAACTTGGCCCCAGCCAGCTAAAACAGCAGTGATAACTGCAACAAAAAATAGCTGGATGTTGTGGCCGGTGCCTGTAGTCTTAGCTACTCAGGAGGCTGAGGCAAGAGACTCACCTAAGCCCAAGAGTTGGAGGTTGCTGTGAGCTGTGATGCCACAGCTCTCTACCAAGGGCAACAAAGTGAGACTCTGTCTCAAAAAAAAAAAAAAGTGTTCTAATCAGGACCTCAGGAGGTGACTCGTGCCTGTCATCCCAGGCAGAGGTGTCGGGATGGCTTATGGACCAATGATTCAAGTCAGCCTCAGCAATATAGCAAGACCCCATATCAATAAAAAATAATTGTTTTAAAAAAAATTAACTCAGCTAGGGGGCTCCTGCCTCTAGTTGCAGCTACTTTGGAGGATTGTTTGATCCCAGGACTTTGGGGCTGCAGTGAAGTATGATTGGGCCACCACATTGCAGCTGAGCCACAAAATGAGAAGAAAATCACCCCAGTCCTCTACCGAGATTACAAGGAACACAGACACAGCCCTTCTCAATTCAGGATTCTGTTCCTTACCTGATTTTGGGAAAGTCACTGTTACTACGTCTTCATCCTTTATGACAAACTCTTCTCCTACTTTTCTGAGGATTTCAGGACTGTAGAAGACCCGTGGAAAAGGGATCCCTTCATACCATAAGTTGTCGTCTGACATGATGATCAGGTTCTTGTCGTGAGGGTTTCAGTTGCAGCCACTGCTGGAGGCTGTGGCACCTGCTGGCAGGTTAGGTTTTCTAGTAAAGAGAAAACAATCATTAATCTCTGCCCAGTTTAGTGCAATGTCTGCGGGCTGAGTCAGAGAAGTGGGTATGGTGACTGACAGCTACACGTTTAATGAAATGGAGCAGTTATGAACTCAGTAAAACATTGTGGTGGTAGTCTGAGTTTTAATTCATGGGAATGAACAGGAAATTCAGTGACAAAAATGCAAGGCCATACAAATACGTGCACATTTCAAAATATTTTAAAAGCAAGGCTCAGTGGTTCATGCCTGTAATAGTATGACTTTGGGAGGCTGAGGTAGTTGGATTGCTTGAGCTCAGGAGTTCAAGACCAGCCTGAGCCAGAGAGAGACCTCATCTCTCCTGAAAATACAAGAAAACTAGCTGGGAATGTGGGGAGTGCCTCTACTCCCAGCCACAAGGAAAGCTGAGGCAAGAGGATCACTTGCGCCCAAGACTTTGAAGTTGCTGCAAGCTCTGATGCCACAGAACTCTACCCAGAGTGACATTCTGAGACTTTGTCTAAAAAATAATAATGGTAAATATATTTTCAGTAAGCTTCATTTTTCATGAATAAAGATGTACAGATAAATTGTAGAGTGAGTACAGCATTCCCCTAGTTTCAGATTTCCTTAATTTTTACCTGATGGACTTTTTCTCCTCCACAATCCCATCCAGGACATCAGATTACATAGAAGGTCAAGTCTCTTTTGGCTCCTCGTGGCTGTGACAGTCTCTCAGACATTCTCTGTTTCTCATGTCCCTGACAATGTGGAGGAATCCTGGTCAGATATTTTGTAGAATGTACCTTCAGTGGGATTTGTTGACTGTTTTGGTCACAATTAGACTGGGTTCGTGGAGTTTGGAGAGAAAGATCGTAGAAACAAATGCCATTATCATCATTAATAATCGAGGGTACTTACTATCAACATGGTCATCTGAGGTGGCGTGATCCAGATCTCCCCATTGTTACTTTCCATTTCCCTTCCTTCCATTCTCTGTCTAGAATACAGGTCAATTCTAGGCTTGAAGGTAGTCATAAGATCACATTGTATAAACCCCAATCAAGAAACATTCTGAAAATACTAAGTCTGTCCTCTTTAAATTGTCACATTGTTATGAAAACAAGGAAAACTGAGCACACGTCTCAGACTGAAGGAACATGAAGCTACGTACTGTGTGAATCCAGGACATGTACACACCATGCAGCAATTACATCAAGGGAAAAGTTGGATGAATCTGAACATGCAACATGGATTTAGATATTGTTGAATAATATTGTACAACTATCAGGTTCCCTGATTTCTGTGATTTTACTGTGGACACAGAGAATGTATCCTTATTCTTAGAACATACACACCAAATTTTGAGGGAAAAAAGAGAATAATTGGCCAGGTCCAATGGCTCACGTTTGTAATCTTAGCACTCTGGGAGGCTCAGGTAGGAGGTTCACTTCAGCTCAGAAATCCAAAACCAGCCTGAGTACCAGTGAGATCTCATCCCTATGACAAAAAAATGAAAAATTCGTCTGACACAGTGATGTGTATCTATGGTCTCACTCTCAGGAGGCTGAAGCAGACAGATCACCTGATCCCAGGAGGTTGAAATTGCTATGAGCTGTGATGACGCCACTACACTCTAGCAGAGCCAACACAGTGAGATTCTGTCTGAAAAAAAAACCCAGAAAACCCTTCTTCTGCAACAACTGAGGCAGTAACAACTGTATATTTATGCAAAAAGTGTATTTACATGAAAAGAATGAAGCTGAACACGTACTCTACAATGTATACATTAATTAAAATGGATCAAATACTTGATACTAAAACTAAAACTCTTAGAATAAAAATAGGGGTAAATGTCCCTGACCTTGTATTTGCCAGTGGTTTCTTTGCCCAGGAAAAACCAATTCACATACCAAGGAAGAAGAAAAATAGATGGAGTGTGCTGCAGTGAAAAACATTTATGCCTCAAGAAACAATATCAAGACAGTGGAAAGAAAACTGGAAGAACAGGAGAAAATATTTACAGATTATAGATCTGAGCAAATAAAGAGCTTCTACAACTGAACAAAAAAAAAAAATCAATTAAATATGGGCCCAAGATAAGCAAACAGCCAAGATGTATAGGAAAGAGGCTCAGGGTTATCAGTCATTAGAGAAATGCAAATCACAAGCACTTCCTTATCTGCCAGGGTCGCTTGAGAACATTGCCCAACCAATTGGACTGAATTCTTTCAAGAATATGACACCAAAGAGCAATATAATACATTCTTTTCACGTACCCATGGCTCATTCACCAAGACAGGCCACATACTAGGGCCATTAGACAAAGTTCAACAAATGTCAAAAATTGGAAATAACATAAATTATTTATTCTCTTATCATGATGCTATTAAATTATAGACCAACATCCATAAGAAAGACAGTAAAAATAGAGTAAAATTATGTTTGTTTCTATTAGTGTAATTTAACTTCAAAACAAAGAGCTAGAAAATACTAATATGGCAAGAGATTTGGGACCATGGCTTGTGGAAGTTTAATTTGGAGCAACCCCTTTAGAAAACACTCCAGAAGCATCTACTAAATCCTCATGTCTACACATCTGATGATGCAGCTGTTCCAGTCCTGGATGTAACTATATCTGACAGAAATGTCCACTAAGAGACATACAAACAAGACATGAGGACAGGTGACTAAGGATTGTAACCCTAACAGAAACTTCCCAAATTCCCATTAACAATATAATGAGATAAAATAAGCTTTGGTGCATTGACTCAAAGAATACTGCACATGAGGATGAATCTCATGACCATAATGATGAATAAAGGAAGCCAGACACAAAAATGTTGCTGTGATAGTTAATTTCCAAAGAATGCAAATCTAAGTGAAACTTGATAAGAATCTGTCTGTTCTCCAGAGTGGTTGTACCATTTAGCATGTCTACCAGCATCCCACAACAGACTCTGTTGCTTTTACCCCTACCCCCGCTAAGGTATATTAGCAGTTTTTCTTTTTGCCATTGTAATTGGTATCTATTGGTATCTTATTGTGGTTTTAATTCATATTTCTCTAACTGATAATGATGCTAGCCATATTTTAGGTGCTTTTCTGCCATCCCTAATCGACTTTGACCAAGAGTCCCTTGAAATCTTTTGTTCATGAAAAAAGCTGAGTTTTGAGACTTCTTTGTAAATTCTGGGAACAAATCCATTGCCACAGATTATTAGTAAGAATTATCTCTACATTCTTGGTTTATTTTTTCATTCTTTTAATAGGGTCTTTTGCAGAGCAAAACTATTTTTTTATTATTTGTAGATATGAGGTCTCTCTATGTTGCCCAGGCCAGTGTTAGACCTCCAGCCTCAAGTGATCCCTTGATCTCAGATTTTCGAGTAGTGATTTTTCTGTGGTATTCTTGGGGGGTAGGGAGAGGAGATGGGTGCTCACTATCTTCCCAGGATAGAATGGACCTATCTTCCAACCTTTATCACCAAACCAGGATTACATGTGCGAGCCACCAAGCCCACTGCAGAGAAAAAGATATAATTTTATTTTTCTGAGATGGAATCTAACTCTGTTGCCCAGGCTGTAGCACAGGGAAATGTTCATAGCTCACTGTAGCCTTGAACTCCAGGGGTGAAGGGATCCTCCCACCTTGGTCTCTTAAGTAGCTGGAACTATAGATGTGTGCCACTGTGCCTAGATTTTTTTCTTTTTTTTTCCCTCCCCCCAGCGGTAAGACAGAATTTATTTACAGAAAAGAATACAGAAAACACTAAAGCTCCGGGTAGAGAGAGAGAACTCAAGTGGGGAGAGAAAAGCTCTCTCCGTTTCTCTCCCGGTCTTTCCCCTTCTCCCCCTTTAGGCTTTTAGTCTCGGGGTATATACAGGTGTGTGGGTTCCTTGGCCAGGAAACGAATGAACACAGTCCCTTCAGCCGGGGGCAAGGTGAATGAATGCACCAACGAACGAACACAGTCCCTTCCGCCGGGGAAAAGAGAATGAATGTATCAGTGAATGAATACAGTCCATTCATGGAATTGAGGCCTAGGAAATTCACATGAAATTGACCTAGGCATAGGAAATGGAGGTTCCACATTTAGTCCTAAGTGTAAAGTGAAGGAGACACCAAGGCACAGGTGTCTCCTCGGCAGTTGTCCAGCCTTTTTGGCTATTGGAGCCTCCGGTGGGGGTTGGAGGTTCCCCTCCTTGCCTGTCATTCAGCCCGCTGGCTCTTCAGCTGGCTGCCGCAGTACCAACACCACCAAGGAGGAGGCGGCAGGTCCGCCAGCTCTGCTGAGCTGGCTAGGGCGCCAAATGTCCTGCATCAATTCTCCCTCTCCCGGTAGAAATTTCTTTTCTTTTTTAATTTTTGTAGACATGTGGTTTCTGTATTACCCAGGTTGGTCTTGACTTTTTGGCCTCAAGTCATTCTCCTTAACCAGCTGTTGGGATAGAGCTGAGTCTGTACCCTGAAGAATGACCCCCTCACCATACAGATGACTGTCCTCAAGCTGGTACCTTAGACAATGATGTGATTAGTCATTCTAATTTGAGTCAGTCAGCTCTTTTCAGATGCTGCAGTGTACTGCAGGGACAGTGAATTGTGAGATCATGTTCCCATCACTGCAATTTCATTCCCAGACAACTGATCTTTTGTTTGGAACAAATCATGCATAGATTCCTACGTCAGTCAGTCCAGTATTCTGTCAGCCCCCAATAGTCGTGGCAGCTGAAGCATTATATACTGAAAGGTATCAATTATAACACCAACCACTGCCTCTTTAGGGTTGAAATGCATCTGCTGTGTTGAACTTGCTGCTCAATGATTGCTTGGCACCCCCCTGAGGGATGCAACACATGAAGGGCTCAGAGTTGGTCCAGAGACCAACATATCAGACATGAGAAAGCAATAGCAGTTGGGTCAGCTGTCACTATAGGGTTCCCAAGCTTTTGAGCCCATGTCCTTTGTAGCTCCTCATTCATCAGCTCATGTGAGCTCAAAGCAGGGTGGGAAGGGAGCACCCCCTCTGCAGTGAGGATGCCCTGAGTGGGCACAGGTGTGAGGCACAGAGCTCTGCACACTCCTGTCTCCCCAGCAAGTCTACCCACGTTCTCCTTCCTGAGAACAGTCCTAATATGCACTGAGGAGGAAGCTGGTTCTGTTCCTTCCAGATCTTATCTGTCCAAGCCACTTAAGATTGTCCATTTTTAGCTCAGGATAGTCCTATGTCAGGAAGCAAAATGAATCAGATGACTATGGTGTGGTATGAGCTGCACATAGTCAATTATGGTGCAGTCTTACCAAACATTTCCCCTCTGAGTCCAATTATGTCCTCAGACTCAATTCTCAGTTTATAAGCAACTATACAAGGGAACCTGCTAAATATCACCCCTCAAAAAGCCAAACTCTGTGAAACACAGGGCTCAGGCTAATGGAGTGAGATGATGTTGTTAGGGGCATTGGTAATTGTGGTCTAACTTGGGTTTTAGATGCATAGTGCTCCAGTGGACTGTGGATAATGTATGCTGAAAATGCATTGATTGAAACGATAGTGGGAGCCTACAGAATCCCTAGGGAGGCTAGAGAAGCTGATTTAGGAAACAGAAAAATAAGAAAGGAGCAAGGCCAGATCCACAATCAATACCACATCCCAGAACAAATCCTTTGAGGACCTCACTGCCATCAAGTACCGTATGCTTTATCACTGTAGGCTACATAGGACATTGGGTCATGGAAGTGATCCTGGAAATGCAGAATTTTTCTACCAGAGGTGAATTCTTCTGTATTCATTGTCCATGCTCAACCATCACAGAGCAGGAGAGAAAACTAGGTTGGAAATATTTCCATGGTGAGAAGATATATGGAAACCTATGCCTAAAGGTCAAGGGAGCTGAGAGGCCAGAGGCTGACAAATCTAGTTTCTCAGGAAGAAATACTCAATAGGGACTTACAAGCTGAAGTGATGTCTTGGGTGGTTGAAAGACAGTGGATCCCCACACCCACCCTCCAGAACACATCCTTCATACAGCAAGGTTTTAGGGTAAAATATGAACAGCTTGTCATGTGTTAGATGTTCTTTGGAAACCCATGACCACTGGAGGGGTGAGATAAGCACAGAAGAACCTCTGTAAGTTGACCACCCAAAGGACTATAACAAACAGGTCAACACACAGAGGTGGTCAAAATAAGGGACTAAGCCGACTATATGGTTGTGTCCATGTATTATATGTTGGTCTATGAAAATTAGGTCGACATAAGGAGTTGGTCAATGTACGAGGGTGCTCATCTATAGACGGTCTACTACATCTTATGAGGAGTTTCTAGCCTTCAGGCATTGTTGAAAGATGTAGAACACGCTGGCATGTAGTTGTCAAACATTGGTCCTTGTGGTGGTTTCTCTTCAAGATGGCATCACCCTTGTTATGCAACAGCCTATATTCCTATTGCATATTGAATTATGCTTCTATGGTCATAATAATAAATTATAAAGATATACCTGATTGGAAGAAAAGGAGCCTCAATTGCTTCTTTAATTTTATTTCTTGTGTTTATTTTTATTCTTATTTGCTCTCAAATCTATCACTGTCATGCTTTCTAGTTTTTATAAAAATGTTTGGCCAGGTTTCATGGCTCATGACTATAATCCCGGGACTATGGGAGGCAGAGGCATTAGAAACCCCGGTCTCTACAAAAATGATAATAATTATCTGGGTATAGTGGTGCACATCTGTAGTGCCAGCTACTCAGTAGGCCGAGACAGGAGAATTTCTTGAACTTGGAGTTGGAGGTTGAAGAAAGCTATGATGACATCAAAGCACTCTAGTCCCTGAATTCTAGACAGAGCAAAAATCTGTCTCAAAAATATTATATTGCCAACATACTTATGGATAATACTTAGCATTCTATACAATAGAATATACAATATTCTATACAATAGAATGCTATGTGTTTAAAGCACTACTAACATTTCAAACAGTCTGAGATGCCATGACATGCATACCGGTACCATGGTGATTTTAACAAGGAAGTAGTCAAAGATAAAAAGATTCAATAATTTAAGGCATGAGGACGAAGTAAGTAGGTTTTGTGCAATGGCTCCCCAGTCATGCACATGTACAGGGACAGGAGAAAAAATATCAGTATCCATATAAGATCCAGAAATATCTTAGACCTATTCCCAAGGGAACAGCTCCTGAGGAAGATCTGCTATTTTCTGCTGGAATAGTTTATCAAAAGCTTCAGCTTGGGCCACTGTGAAGTGATTTTTCCAGTCCCAAGTTATACCTAGAAAACAAGAAATAGACACACAGGTCAGGTAGAGATTATTAGGCCCAGACTAGGAAAAGGCCTAGACTGTTGGGAAAGGTATCCCTTCATACCACAGATGGTCATCGGCTATGATCAGCTCCCCAGGCTCAGTGTGAGGATTTCAGCAGCAGACACTGCGAGAGGCTGTGGGAGCTGCTGGCAGGTAGGTTTTCTAGTAAAGAGAAAATAATCATTAATCTCTACCCAGTTAGTTGTGAAGTTTGACGGCTGATAAGAAGTAGGTATTGCCACCAATAGTCAAAAGGTCAATGATACTGAGCAATTGTGGACTCATAAAACATTCTAGAGGCGATCTCAGCTTGAATGCATAGGTGTGAACTAGAAATTCAGTAACAATTCCAGGAACATTGAAATATGTGCATATCTTAAAAATTTTTAATACACTTTATTTTTCAGAACAGTTTTACATTTATAGAAAAATTGCAAAGAGAATAGAGAAGATCCCCAAAGTCCAAGCTTCATTCCAATTTCCTTAATTTTTACCTAATGTGCTTTTTCTCCTTCAAGAGCCCACCCAGGACAGCACATTACATATAGTCATCAAGTCTCTTTAGGCTCCTCTTGACTGGGAGAGTTTCTCAACTTTCTCTGTTTTTGATGACCTTGACAATTTTGAGGAATACTGGTCAGTTGTTTGTAGAATGTCCCTTCAGTGAAATTTGTTTGCTAGTTTTTCAGATAATTAGATTCTGTTCATGAAGACACAAAGGTTGTAGAAACAAATGCAATTATCATCACATAGTAATTCAGGGTACTTATTATCAATATGGCCTACCAATGATGGTGTTAACCTTGGTCTCCTGAGGTCATATGTCTCATATTTTTCCACTGTAATTTTCTTTTCCCCACTTCCCTTTCTTTGTGGGAAAATGTTAACCTCAACTTCTACTCTTGAATTTGTTCACAAGATCACATTGTATAGGCCCCAACAGAGAAACATTCTACAAAATGATAAGCCTATCCTCTTTAAATTGTCAAATTGTAGTGAAAAGCAAAGAAAAGCTGAGTATACATTTCAGATTGAAGAAAAATCTAAACTAAATATAGTGTGACTCTGGGACCATGTATATACACACAGGCTATAATTACATCATTGGAACAATTGGCCAAATTTGAACATACAGCATGGATTTAAATAACATTAAATTATATCCTATCACTATTAGATTCCCTGATTTGTATAATTTTGCTGTGGATACATAGCCCATACAATTGTTCTTCGAAAATATACACTGAAGTTTTAAGCGATAAAAGAAAATGATTCCCTGGGCACAGTGGCTCACACCCATAGTCCTAGCACTCTGGGAGGCTGAGGCAAGAGGATCACTTGAGCCTGAGACTTTGAGGTTGCAATCAGCTAGGATGATGCCACTACTCTCTAACCTGGGCTACAGAGTGAAGATTTTCTCAAAAAAAAATTTTGGAAGAATAAGCCATCCTCTTGAAGAAATGGGGCAGTAGCAACTGTATATTTACATGCAGAAGAATGAAGCTGGACATTTAGCCTACATTATATACAAAATTAATTCAGGCCAGGTGTACCTTACACCTGTAATCCTAGCACTCTGGGAGGCTAAGGGGGGGTAGATTGCCTGAACTCACAAGTTTGAGACCAGCCTGAGCCAAAGTGAGACCTTGT
Organism: Perodicticus potto; assembly: GCA_963574655.1. Classification (NCBI taxonomy): domain Eukaryota; kingdom Metazoa; phylum Chordata; class Mammalia; order Primates; family Lorisidae; genus Perodicticus; species Perodicticus potto. Next base: position 501 of record CAUYRH010059816.1, on the reverse strand, counting down.
CTCTAAAAATAGCCAGGCTTTGTGGTAGGCACCTATAGTCTCAGCTACTTGGGAGACTGATACAAGAGAATAGCTTGAGCCTAAGAGTCTGAGGTTGCTGTGAGTTGTGACACCAGGGTGCTCTACTGGGGGCAACAAAGTGAGACTCTGTCTCAAAAAAATTAATTCAAAAAAGCCAAATACCTGAAATATAGTAAAGCTTTTAGAATAAAGCATATGGGTAAATCTCCATGACCTTGAATTTGTCAATGGTTTCTTTGCTATGACATCAAAATCACAAGCCACCGCCTCCTCCTTGGTGGTGTTGGTGCCGCGGCAGCCAGCTGAAGAGCCAGCGGGCTGGATGACAGGCAAGGAGCGGGACCTCCAACGCCCACCGGAGGCTCCAATAGCCAAAAAGGCTGGACAACTGCTGAGGAGACACCTGTGCCTTGGTGTCTCCTTCACTTTACACTTAGGACTAAATGTGGAACCCCCATTTCCTATGCCTAGGTCAATTTC